>JAJTUV010003762.1:0-148943 GCA_021653895.1 Mastomys natalensis | reverse complement strand
AATTTCATTTCAGAATAAATGTCAATTAAAAATTGCTATAGTTGTCAAACAAAATGTTATTTTTTAAAAAGAAGGAAAAGATGGTTTTAAGACTTAAGAATAAAAAGTGAAAAATTTAAAGACATTGGCTTTGAAAAAAAGTTAAGTACAAGTGGAGATTTTTGAAAATCAGGCTGGGGGAAGAAATCTTAAATGAAAAACTGACAAAGTGTGAAGTGAGCTGACCCCCTGCCAATGTTTTCTTTAAATTTACAAAGAAAGATTTTGCTGTGGGGAAGAAGCAAAAAGATGTATAACTCACATTAAAAACTTAATGGCAGGCAGTTGGAAAAACCCTGCTTTAGTATGCTAACAGATACGTACTGTCACCTGAAAAAAGACCCCCAGCAAAATTTAAAAATTAATTTCCCAATGACATGTCTCAAAAAAGAAGGAAAACAATTGGCCATCTCATCGGACACGGGCATGAGAGAAAAAGGAGAGGAGGAGAGAGAGAGGGAGAGGAGAGAGAGGAGAGAGAGAAAGGAAAGAAAGCACACCAAAAAAGCACGTATAGTCATACTCAAGTACAGTTATAGGAGATTGGTTTAATGTTATAAGAGAAACTTTTGGTTGAAAATAAGCAGAAGAAAATTGTGGAGAAATTAACTTGTTGTGTTTAGAAAAATGAATAGAACAGGAGGTTATCATGTTAATTTAAAAATAACTAAGACTTAAAAAACCAACTGTTGCACAATTTCATTAATATGCAGACTACAGATTTATTTTTTTTAAAGATATGAAGTTCAATGAGGACTATTTGAAAATAGACAGGAAGAAAACCAGTTGGAGAGGAAGGGTAGCAAGAAAGGTTAATGTGGGTGAATATGATCAAAGTTCATTATATAAGTGAATAAAAATGGCATAATGAACCCATTTATTTCATACAACTACTACATGATCTTAAAGAAGAATGTCAGAAAGAAAGTTGAATGGGAAACAGGGAATTCTATGTCTTGAGAAGGTCTTCTAATGTTTTCCCAGAAAAGATGAAAGGGCTAGAAGTAATTTACAAGTGATTCAAGTTAATATTTTGACACACTAAGAATTATTTTGTAAGTGTTATAGAAGTTGAGATCTTATTTTTGAGATTATTTGCAATCATATTTTAACAAAACAAATGTCATTAGGGTAGCCTTCAGAGTTGTTAGTTTCATGGCGGGGTGAAAATTAACATAGGTGAATGCTTATGTCTTTGTAGTATTTGATTTCTCAAAAAGAACTATATCTTAAGAGCATGAACAGGAATAGATTCTTGATAAATATTGATTTTTTTTTTTTTTTTTTTTTTGGTTTTTCAAGACAGGGTTTTTTCTGTGTAGTCCTGGCTCCCCTGGAACTCACTCTGTAGACCAGGGTGGCCTTGAACTCAGAAATCTGCTGCCTCTGCCTCCCAAGTGCTGGGATTAAAGGCGTGTGCCACCACCGCCCGGCTTGAAATATTTTAAGAAAATTATATTTAAAAAGAGCATGAATGAGCTATTCATTTGTAAACAATTTATATCAGGAGGAAACAAGTTGAAGTAGCAAAAGAAATGGCCTCCAGGGAGAGAGAATATTGAAATGCTGAAAGAACAAACTGCATATCTATCCAAAAAAGGCATTAAATGAGGAAAAAGAATTTTTTAAAGTAGGGTTTAAGATATGGCAGGAACCAAAGTAAAAAGAAGTAGAAATCAAAGAACAAGTGAGAGGAGCATATAAAAATAAGTGCCAACATGACAAGCAGAGAAACAGGTCATAGAAGAACAAAGCACTACCAGAGAAACGCTACAATCCAGAGAAAAAAGCAACCACTTGAAAGATCTAAAAAAGACAGCTGAATCTGATGCTGAAGGGGAAATAGCTGAAAATAACTTTAAGAAAATGTAATTGATAACAGTTAACATGAAAGGTCTTTAGGTCTCTCTTCTCCTTCCCCTACCTTACTCTCTCCCTCCTTTCCTTGCAACAATGACTTCAAAGACAGGAAACAATCAGAAAGGCCAGGAAGAAAGATTCCAATGAGGAGCATCTCAAGATGATTTGTCTTCACAAGTGCCTTCAAGGCTCAAGACTTGATGACACAGTAGAATGTGTTAATGAGATTTGAGGAATAATGAATGGGATAGAGAGAATAGATGTAAAAAGTTCCTAGCTGTGTGTTTGTTATTAAGCCAAAGAAGCATTTTGAAACCAATAAAACTTGGTACAACCAGTGACTACAATTCAAAAAAAAGAATTTAGCTGCCATGTGAATAGAAAAAACATGTGAAATCAAAATGAAATAGAAAACTATTAGAGGGAGGATGTTTGAAGAATGTAATTGAAATCACAAAACACAGGAAAAGATGCTGATTCAGAAGATAATGAGGTATGTTTTACTGGCCACTTTGAAGAATCAGTCTGCATCCATCTTAAGTTTAAAAGCTAACTTATACTAAATATTAGGTTTGTTCCTGTTTATGAGTAAGCCTCTGCTTTTCAAGGACTGGGCTATACCCCAGTTGTAACTTAAAATGCAAATGATTTTTTATTGGTTCTTTCAGAAAGGGCAATCATGTCTTTATTTCAGAAAGTTGTTTATAGCCATCTTGCACACCTGTTTTTGTTTCAGAATGTTATCTGACCATCCATGACAACCTTATTACAATCACTGTTGCTATGACTTCCTAGCTATGACTGCCTTTCAAACATGTCTTTATTTCAGGAGGTCATTAGGAATAACTTATTATGATGTCCTGCTCTGTAGTCCCACCAAATTTACCAATCAAACCTTCCATTTGGAAACCCCCAACTCCTGAGCTATAAAAGCCTTATCTTCCTCACATCCAATGATGACATCTCAAACCCTGACTCAGGAGGAGGCAGCCCATGTACACAAATAAAAAAGCTTGCATTACTTAATTCCTTGCTTTAATCAGTTTGAGCATGATGATTTTGGTCAGTGGTCTTTCTCCTCCGTTTCTTTGGGATTAACAATAGTAGTATCACATCTGTATTTTCAAATCTTTAACAGAGTTCCAAAATATCTGGAATATGATAACACAGGACTAACATATCTGTAATCAATAATTGACATATGAATAAACTCAACAAGCAAGAAACTAAGAACAGTTACACATATGTTTTCTTTTTCCATAAAATCTCTCTCTCTCTCTCTCTCTCTCTCTCTCTCTCTCTCTCTCTCTGTCAAACACACACACACACCATTCATTTTCTGAAGTCATTCATGAAACTGTACTTTCAATACATTTCACCACTTACGGTGAAAATTCCATAAATTTATTTCCGAGTGCTAAAATACAATTTTGGGCAGTTTTACCTTATTTGTCATGTGCTTATTAAAATGGATTTTGGGTTTTCTTCTGTTTTTATGGGTTCTGTGTGTGTGTGTGTGTGTGTGGTGTGTGTGGGTGTTATACTTGTGTGTGTGTGTTTCCTGTGCCATTTTGTTTTTCTGTCAGTTCACTTTGTTGTATTCTGGTCTGTTTGTTTTATTTACTGGTTTGTTTTCTGAAAAGAAAGAGAAAGAAGGTATGGAATTGGATGAGTGAGCAGGATCTAAAAGGGGAAATCTTGTTAGAATATACGGTATAAATCTTATTTCCAATAAAAATAATAGAAATTGCTTTCATTTTACCCTGAAAATAATTATTAAGCTTCAGAAAGTGTTTCATAATTATATTTTAATTTGGTAAATAGGATGTGTTGACCCTACTCAGACAAATTGAAAGTATTTCCTCTATATTTTAAAACTATATTTAAATACTGTGTTCTACAAAAAAATATTGATTCTGGAATATGTTCAGTTCCCTCTAATATTTAGTAGATGTTTTTTAACTCTGGTCTCCACTTTAATTACAACTGCAGAAATGTATCAATCTGGCAAAAGCCACGTGCTCTCCACTATTATTCTATTGGTGTTTCCTGGTAAGAAACACTTCGTATATTGGACAGCCACTACTGTCTAGTAGGCTGTTCTACTGGAAAATATTGAATGGGGCAAAGAACTCAGTCTGGAAATAATTCCTATTAGGTATCTACATTTTATTCCTCAGTAATTTTTCTGACATTCATAGCCACAATTTTTATGCTGATGATTCTCAAATGTTTATGTGAAAAAAATGAGCTGCATTCCTGAATTCCAACCTGATATAGCCAAGATACTTGGCTATAAATAGCATTTGCATTCCAATGACAGTAAACTTCACATCTGGAAAACGTTAGAAATGAGATAAGTAATAGCTAAAAGTTAGGGAAAAGACAAGTATCGCCTGGTTCAGAAAAGGAAAAATAAAAACTCCTGGCACAGGGAGTTGTATCAGAAGCTAGCTATAAGAAACTGTGCTGCATTGGAGAACAGATAGTTAATTCTGTTTGGGGAAGTATATGTACAAAGAAGATAAGGTAGTTCTATTGTTAAAAAGAAACTACTCAACAGATATCAAAATATAAAATACAATAATTGAATTAACATTTTTTGTAAGGAAGAAGCAGAGGTTGACAACATACAAAATGTCAATGATGTACTGCTTAATTTATACAGAGGTTGGGAAAGGAAAGTATCTCCATGGATAGAGAATTCAGCAAGGATTTTAAAGAACTCAACAGAAGCACCCATTGAAAGACATAGGAAAGTGTGTTTCAGGTAAACTACAAGTGCTAAGGGCCAGAGAAGAGTGCTATATAGACATATGCAAAGGTCAAATGATGAAGAACCTTTAGTACCATTTAAGGCCTTTGCAGTTTTGGAATCTAAATGGTATGTCACCATAGAATTTTTTTTTTTATATTGGAAATATTTTTCATTTTTTTCATTTTATTTATTTATTTATTTATTTAAATCACACTGTAATTTATTATTTACACAGGGATTATAAACACAAAAAGGCAGGATGTGGGGAAGGGAATGGCACCGGAGCATAGGTGTTCAGGGGGAGTACAGATACCTTTCAGAACAGGGTATCAGCTGGGTGTAGGTTCAGGGGACAGGTCACTATGGCTCTGCCTATGATTCACTTGTCCTTATCTAAGTTGGTACTGTCCACCGAGGCTGCCTACAGAATTTTAAAGTGAGGATAACAAGACAGACGATGCATTATGGAAAGATCAATTGGGGAACAAGCAACAGAGCTGGAAAGGACTAATTAGAATGCTAATTATAAGGATAGCAGTCCTGGCAACAAATGGGAATAATTGCCTAAGAATGACACAATTCACATGGACAATCACCAACAAGCATGTTATCATCTGCTGCATCCTGCCATTACACAAATTTTAATTTTTTAAACTACAAATATCTATATCATATTTAACCACACATACTGTTTTACATATTTTCATTAAATAGTTTTTATTTTTCTATTCCATAGAAATTTTCCTATGAAGTAACATTTAAATATTCCATTTTATTGAACTGTTAATATTTTTAGTTAAAAGATAATTATCTAGTCCTCCCTTCCCTTTCCTCCTTCCAACCCCTCTCATAACTCTCCCAAACTGTAGAACTTATGGCTCCTTTAACACTGTATTGAGCCTTCTTGACAATTTGTCGTTTCCAGAATAATTCTGTACTGTTTGACATTTATATACTTTTCAGTATTTTGTTCTTGTAAAAATTCTTGATTCCTAAATCCTTTAAAATTGTATCACTTTCTAACTTTATTTCATGCCAGTCATAAAGAACATTTTTCTGTCTCTTAAAAACACTGAATATGTTACCTGAATTCTGACCTTTGAATCCAGTTTCCCATTCAACCAAATATATACTGAGATTACTCACCTGTTTTATGATTTGAGTGAAATGTATATTACATTGGTGGATCTTGTTTAGTCATCCTGGGGAAAAATCACTTTAACTTCTTTCCAAACACCCTATTTTGTTTCTATAACACTAAACAGATACTGATCTACTTATTGTTTATATAAGAGCCATGAAGATGGAGGGGGTGCCTTATCCTCTACAGCAATATTACAAAGATGGCTGATTAATAGCAGATTTTATTAAATTTATGAAGTAAATTAAATAATGGCAATGTGAATCAAATATCTAAGATTAAGGGAGGTTGGCCAACATTTATTTGTTAATATTGTGGATTGATTCACATATTCCCAATGATATTTTAAACTTTACAACACTTAAATTAGCAGTTTGCATGGCTAGGTATTTAGAAAGATACAAGACAAAACTGACATATGTGAGAATTGATTTTTTTTGTCTATATAATACTATGAATACATTTTACCTTTGATTTAACAATTATCAATATTATTTTCTTATTTCCTTCTGTTTCTTCTTTCTCTTCTTATAATTTCTCTCCATTTTTATGATTGTTTTAAATTTCATATACTTGTTTCTGAATGCAAATAATACAGAGACTGAAACATGACTTGCTGTACAGTGGCTATCTATCACCCATGCCTTTATCAATCATCTGTGCTTAGCAGAATGGTTGAACTCAGGAGATATTGAACATATTTTTAATGAATTAATTTAAATGTACCAGTTGTTCATCTATGTTTTGAATACTATGCATTTTGTATGTGTCTCAAAAAATAAAGCAATATTCATGATGAACTAAATCAATAAAAAGGGAGAATCTCATGGGCTCTGTATTTTTTACCTTTGAACTATTAACTATTGAACTATTTATTAACTATTAACTAGTGACACTGGAAGAAGAGGATCTACTCTCTTTAATTGTGTACTTATTGATGAACTCTTAGTCACCAACAGATAGCTCCAAACCCATCATCACAAAGATAGCCAGTGGTAGTTAGGGGGTCATTTATCTTAGGTCATTATCTTAGGAAGTTACTGAAAAAAAAAACCACATAGTACCAAATATGAGACAGATATTTGTGGAAAAGAGTGACAGTGACAAGCATGGTAAGGAAGTAAGGGATGGAGAGTGGTATATATGTATTTTATAATATGCGAAATTGCTTACAAATAAATTTAAATTGTAAAATAACATATTTTATATGCAAATATCCACATTATTATAGTATATAAGTGAATGCTAGAGTTTAAATATCGGCATATAATGTCTTCCTGCACTATTCAACTCAGATTATGGATGGTAACTACTTTACATTTTCAAAAATACTTACAAATCAAGAATATTAGAAGTATGGAGGGATAAGTAATTCTGTCAAGTCTCCTGTATTTCTTTAGAGTACCCAATTCCCCTTTGTTAGACATTTCATTACAATAAATTTTCATAACATCTAAATAAGCTAATAGAATTGAAATATTCACAATATTTTATAAAACCACAATTAACTTTTAAGCAATTTTCAGATCTATAAAATAAAATGTAACTAGAACTCTTTATATATGCCAATCTATAAAGCTTGTTTGGCATCAGATTTTCTCAGAAGAATGGTTTTTGCTCCTGGGATTCTGCATAATTATACAAGCTTTCCTAAAAGCAAAGGTCATTAAACATAATAAGAATGTTAAAGACCTTCTACTAGAGAAGGCCTATTCGGCTTTGTAAGTTTGAGAAATAACCAAGCCACTTTAATTTTTGTGTGTGTATCTGTTATAGGCAGTTTCAGGAAATAAACAATGTAAATTCTCCAATCAAAAAAAAAAAAAGCTATTGAAGGCAAGTACTCTTGTGAATATCATCAATGAGTCATCATTTTAATAAATATGATTCTATTCATTCTAACCATAATTTGTCTCCAGTTTGAAACTTGATTTTAACAAGTACACAAATGTTGTCCATCTTCACATAAAATATCATGTTTGCTTAAACTCCTAAATGGGAATACTTATTAAATATTACACATTATGAATATGTATATAATCACAGAAAGAAAGTGATTATATATCAATAAGAAATGCATAAATAATGAATATGAATAAAATAGTTCATTTTAGAAAACTAAATTGTTTCTAATAATTTCTGACTATATATTTTTTATTGATATTGTGGATTAGTTAGGCACTTCTCATTTTAGGCTATATTACCACAAAGAAATATTCTTTAAAAATCTGAACAAAATATTCTATAAGTGTGTGTGAATAGTTGTACTGATTTGTCAGAAAATATAGTATGTAGCTATTGTATGTCAAGATTTAGCTAGTTAGTTGAAAAAATACATTCCTGATTTATTGAGACTGAATGAAAAACATGTGATATCTACATTTTATAATACGAAACCATACAATATCAATTCTGAGGAACTTAAAAGCACTATTGTGAAGAATGAGAGAAGGAAAGCTTTTTGGGTCATGTAGAGATAGCTAGACAAGCAAAATATGTAAAAAAAAAATTAATGAAATACATTTTAAGTATGGAATGCAGCAACAGAGGCTGTGAACAGAAACTTATAAATTGAAATACTCTTATTTAATTAGCAAAGGAAAGTAATATATGGTATTCATTGCTTACATCAGTACATGCATTTAATGCAACATTTGCATTAATAGATAACCTTCACCATAATATTTGAAGGTCAAATTATTTGTCAAAGTAAAATTTAATAGAATACCCATCATTAGCTTGTTGATACTTTTCAAGTGCCTACTGCATGGAAATGACTGATCAAACCTGAAAATTAAGTGTTCCTAGAGAGAGTAGAAATTACACATCATAGGAAAAGATAGAGAAAATGGAAAATATGTACATTTTTACTATTTGTGTCTGGAAATGTTATTTCATAAACTTTTTCCACCACCTGTGGATCTTGCAAACTTTCTGCTCCCTCTTCCACAAAGATCCTGAACTATGTGCAAAGGGATATGATAAAGACATTCCACTTAAAGCTGAACACTCCAAACTATCTCATTTCCTGCATGTTCACTTGTGGGTCTCTGTTTTACTTTGAATCAACTGAAGATAAAGCTTCTCTGATGAGGATTGAGCAATGCACTGATTTTTATGTATAACAATATGTCATTAAGCATCATTTCATTGCCATTTTCACTTAGCAGAAAAATAGAAGTAGATTTCCCCCTATGGCCCATTATCTGTCAAGTCAGCAATACTTGCTCTCATTAGCAGTAGCAGGTGTGGGCCTTAAAGCTAATTAAAAAGTGGTTTGTTGCCTCCCTAACTGTTGTGCCACCATTTCACCAGAGGGGCTATCTTTAGAAATGTCACTATTACAGTTCTTATGGTTCTTAGCTTGCTGAGACTGATGATTGCTTTTCTTCAAGCATTATGGATGCTAGAATTAAGAATCTAGTTGAGCATCAATTTGACTTCTCATGTTTGATGACATAAGCATCTGAGTGTCTTCAGCAATAGGGTCTTACTGTCAGATTTGGGCAAGAAAAGAAGAGGAATTGGCAATAGCATGTACTTTGGAGTCCATGGGACTCTTGACCAAGAATGCAAAAGATGCAATTCATTCTTGTTATAAGGGATTTTATTTGGTAGCATTCAATGTTTAGTTGGGGCACATTGTATGATGACTTCATTTAGATTCTTTCTTTATACATATATATTGTAGGAAGCTTCTACAATAGTACATTTTCATATGGATTTTCTAAAGACATGTAAAGTTATCCCCCCAATAGTCCCTTCTCTATCCTGCTCTCCCACTCTCAACTTCCTTTCATGCTCTCATTTACTTTTCCATTTATCCCTGTATAACACTGTTCTATATGACCTCCCATGATTTTCCAGACACAGTAGGACAGAAATACATAAAAACTCACTGAGATGGTGACAGCTGCATAAGACTTGCACAGGATCAAGCCGGACAAATATAAGAACAAAGGAGAATGAATTGGTACTGAGTCCTATACCTTGCCAAGAAAGCTATTCACAAATGAGCAAGTGGTGTATGCTGAGAGAGGAAAAATCAATGTTCTTCAATAGTAACACTGTGCATATCAACCACACTCTATGGCAGGCCTCATGCTCAGGAGCAGATGGCCACTACATAGCAACTTTGTGTTTTATAGTGGCTTTTTTTTTTCTATTAAAAGAGAGAAAAACATGTAGTTGAATGTATGGGGGAGAAAGTCGAATTTGGGAGAAGTGGAAGAGGAGGAAATAATTTGATAAAAATATACTATGTGAAATTCTCAAATAATAAATTAAAGTCAATCAAAAATACAGTACTGCATAGGCAGAGTCATAGTGACCTGTCCCTGAACCTTCACCTAGCTGATACCCTGTTCTGAAAGGTATCTGTACTCCCCCTGAACACCTATGCTCTGGTGTCATTCCCTTCCCCACATCCTGCCTTTTTGTGTTTATAACCCCTGTGTAAATAAGTAAATTATAATGTGATTTAAATAATTAAATAAAAAAAAGAAAAAAGAAAGAAAATACAATACTGCAAAGGTTATATTTGTGTGTGTGTGTTTGTGAGTGTGTGTGTGTGAGAGTGTGTGTTTGTCTGTATGAAGTTAATATATGAGAGAAATTTGTAGCAATAGGGTGAGGGAAGCGCCAGAAATAATGGAGGAACATGAAGATGAGACTAAGACTAAATTCTCTATCTTGACTGCAATGAAATCTGAAAAGATATACCCAGAAAACAATATGTATCTGAATGTGTATAATTTACCATGTATCAATTATACCTCAGCAAACCATTAAAAAATAATACAACATAATTAATAAAAAATTAAAAGAAACATTAAACAAGTAAGTCACTTATGGTTTCTGAGAAAGGCTGTACAGTGTAAGGAAAATGGGACATGACAGGATTGTCAGTGGAGGGCTGGAGAGATCAAGGTTTCAAACTACAGGCCAAGTCGCATTCAAAGGATAACATCTGGGCACAGGCCTTAATAAAAATGGGTATATGTAAAATAAAATTGTCTCATGCATAGAAGCAAACTGCACCTTGTGCTCTGGCTAGAGCTGTATGAATGATGAGGAATTAGTAGGAGATGCCATAAGAAAAACAATGGAAGCCAGATCCTACAAATTCAAATAAGACGATATATAATGGTGTTCGCTTTTACTCTAAGTGCATTTGGGACCAAGTGCAGAGTTTCATTAAGAGAAATTTCAGAATTTTATTAAAAAGTTTGGCTTTATATGTATTATACACCAGAAAGGAAGAAGAGCAGAACATGCCAGACTAACTGCTACTAAAAATTCGGGGAAAAAATGGTTTGTATTTTAGTACAAGGTGATATCAATATAGATAGTTACCATCTGAATTTATTATGAAGGTCAAAATTACAGAATGTTAGGGCCGTTTTTTGCTGAGTATGACAGAATAAAAGACACAAAGTATAAATCTGGAGTATTTATTCCAAGTAGCTAGAAGTGTGGTATCATAGCAACTAATAGAGGAAAGGAGGAGTGGAATCATTTTTGTCTGTAGTATCAGAGCTACAGGATTCTGAAACCTAATGTGTATATTAGCAGGTTACCTTTGAATGTGTTAAATAAGGATTACTTGTACTGTGTTAGTGGTACAAGTTAGGAAAACAAGAAAAGAGTTGAACAAAAACGTTAACTAACCAATCTTCAGCATACTGTCTTTAATACTACAGTACTGAGTGAAGTTATCCAGGACACAAGTAGAGGAGACTAAGGAATGAGTCTGGTTTCTTCAACTACTCAAATAGTGCTCTCTTAGGAGATATGTAAACCAGTGCGAGATGACTGACAAGGAGCAGCTGAACTTGAGGGAGATCTAAGACAAGCAAAGAAGTCTACCAGGTAAATGTGTGGTAAGTAGTAGCTCACAGGTCAAACTAAAAAACAAAAAAAAACAAAACTAAAAAACTTGTTTCTTCCTTAGGCTTAGCAATGTGGATGCCACTGGGGTTCTTTGCTAGGAGAGGTTAGTTGAAACAGTGGATTTAAAACTCAAACAAGTTTTATATTTAGAAGGGCTTAGTGACATACACATTTGATTCCAGCAATTAGGAGGAAGAGCAAGGGGATCTCTGTGAGTTCAAAGGCAATCTGGTCTCCATGGTGAGTTCCAGGACAGCCAAAGCTACATAATGAGACTTTATCTCAATAAGATGAGAAGAAGAACAGGAAGAGGAAGGGGAGGAGGAATAGGAAGAAGACAAGAGAGAATAAATACCAGCAGCTCTTTAGTATTATTAAAATAATGCATTACAAGTTCTGCAAACATAGTTTGATAAATAAAATGCTGCGTTTTCTATTCCCAAGATCCACAACATGAGAAAAGAGAAACCACTAATGGCAGCACACATTTGAAATCACAGCAGTGTGGAAGTACATATAGAAAGATAGCCAGGACTGGCAGGACAGTTAGCTTAACAAAGTCATAATGCCCTACATCTCAGCAAGACACTCTATCTCAAAAACAGTGCACAAAATATACACTCCATGTTCACCTCTATCCTTTATATGCATGTATACTTTCCTTTACAGACATCTGTACCTGCTCATATACAACTTTCAAACAATGGAATCAATCAATAAAATGAAAAATTTAGGATTATAAGGATGAGAAATTGTTATGTTATAGTAGGAGTATTGTCAAGAAATAGTTTATTTAGGATTCTAATAATGCTAGAAACCAACATCTCTTGCTGTTATTCTAAGCATGCATATGCTTACTCTTATACAGTTGTGTTAAATGAAATGCATATAATAAATTGCTTCAAGTCTTGTAAAAATCTGAATTGTTCTTAATGATATTATGCTATACTTGTAGACCAGAGCCTAGCATAATTGTCCACAGAGAGGCTTCATCTAGTAACTGATGAAAACAGATGCAGAGAACCACAACTAACTAAAACATTAGGCAGAGCTTTGAAAATCCTGCCACCAACTAAGGAGTGCACATGGAGGGACCCATGGCTCTAGCAGCATATGTAGCAGAGAGTGGCCTTGTAGGGCATCAATGGTAGGAGTCGCCCCTAACTCCTGTGAAGGCTTGATACACCTATTAGGGAATTCAAGGATGGGGAAGCAGGAGTGGGTGGGTGGGTGGGAGAACACCTTTATAGAAGCAGGGGAGGGGGAATAGAATAGCAGGCTTCAAGGGAAATGGGGAAAAGGGATAACATTTGAAATGTAAATGAAGAAAGCATGCAATAAAAATATTTTTAAAAATAAAAGAAAATCTGCCTAAAAGGAGGAGGAAGTACTGTAAGAACCAGAAGAGTCAAAGTCACCAGGAGAACACTGCCCACAGAATCATCTAATCGGGGCTCATAGAGACTCCCAGAGACTGAATCAACTATTAAGGAGCCTGCATGGGTCTGACCTAGGCCCTATGCAATATATTTTACAGTTTTATAGCTTGGTGTCCTTGTGAAACACCTAATAGTGGGATTAAGGGTTGTCTCTGCCTCTTTTGCCTACTTCAGGACCCATTTCCTCCTAGAAGGTTGCCTTATCCACCCTTAATATCATTGTTGGTTGATATAACTGGGAAACCTGCTTTTTTTCTGGAAGGAGATGGAGGAGTAGTGTATCTTGGGGAGAGAGGAAGTTGGGATCGGAAACTGAAGACAGGATTACAATAGAAGATAAGAATAAAAATATTTTTAAAGGTTGCATATTAGGGAGGCTGAGAACCAGAGATACATCTCTCAGAAGACTCCTGATTGTGTCAAGTTGACAATGACCTCTCATCACATCATTCTCAGTAGAATACTGCATGCATGACTCTGAGACAGTGCAGAAAAGATATATTGCAATCCAAGGGGTCTGGAAAGGACTTTTCCGCTTGAAGATGTTCAATAAACCTTGTCTTCAGTCTCATAAAAGTATGAATTATTAGTGAATTGTTTTGGAGGTAAGACAAGTGAGAAATAGACATAGAAGATGTGTAGTTACAGAGATACAAAAGAGAATAGCTAGGATCAGTCCAGCAGAATTGTGCTCCACAATATATATGTTTATGAATCTATTGTCCACACTCCAATTTGCAAAAACCTCAAGGAAATAAACTGTCTACTTATAAGCCTAGCCAAGGAAATGAAGGAAGTGTATAGTAAAAGCTATAAACTCCTAAAGAAAAAGAGAGAAAGATACAAGAAAATTGAAAGTGTCCCTTCCCATGCTTATGAATTGGTATAATTAACATCATGAAATTGGGTCATTTTATCAAAAGCTATTTACAGATGCAATGAAAATCGTCATCTTATTCTTCACAAATATAGGAAATAAAAGTATCCCAAAAGTAAATATGAAAACACAAAAGACCCATTACAGCCAAAAACAATCCTGAACAAAAGTACTAATGCTGGACTGATTACTATTCCATATATTATGATATATTGGAGTGTCGTAGTAACAAAAATAAAATAGTACTGGCACAAAACCAGACATATGTATCAAACAGAACAAAATCCAGGACCTAAACATGAGAATAAACATATCAAAAACATACTCTGAAGAAAAGAAAGTACCTTCAACAAATGGAGCTGGGAAAACTGCAAATGAAATGTAGAAGAATTAAATTAGACTTATATTTATTACCTCACACAAAAATCAACAGTAAGTTGATCAAAGACCTAAACCTGAATCTGAAAAACTAAAGCAGCCAGAAGAAACATAAGTAGTAGCCCACAGGATGTAGGTACAGGAGAGGACTTTTTGAATAAGCCTATTTGCCTGATAATTAAAGGCAACAGTTGGCAACTAGAAATTCACAAAACTGAAATGTTTTTATACAGATAAGGAAACAATAACCAGGATAAAGAAGAAACCTACAGAATGGAAGAAAAGTTTTGCCAATTTTACATGTGACAAGGGATTAATATCCAGAATTTATAAAGAATCCTAATATTTAAAAGTCAAAAGAACAAATGATCCATTCAAAAAATTGGTTCTATAGACCTGAACAAAACATTCTCAAAACAAAAAGGGAATGACTAATAAAGATCTCAAAAATGTTGATTATTCCTAATAATTAGGGAAATAAAATTAAAAATCCTTTCTATTTCATCTTACAGAAGTCAGCATGGCATAGATCTCCAAAAGAATCTACAAAAAATGCAGTATGTAACTCAGAAAACTTAAAACATTCATTTACTGTTGTTGAAATTGGAAATAAGTACTGAAAATCCCTGGTACCGCAAGCCTGGTCAACCAACTAGACATAGTATAATCATGAATCTTGGAGGTTAATTTACAATCACCAATTCATTAAACTAACATATTTCTTATGTATACTACAAATATTTGTCATTATAGCCACAGATTAAATGTGGTCCTCACCCCACCACATAAACTTCTCTTTGAAATAAAAGCTATAATGAAAAACTAATGAAAACTCCTGTCACAAAAAAAAAAAAAAAAAAAAAAAAAAAAAAAAAACCCACTAAATACACAGAACAAGGAAAGAATATTAAGTAGTAGGGAAAAAAGGCCAAGCAATATATAAACGCAGGCCTATCTGAATTATATCAGATTTCTCAACAGAGTCTCCAAAACCCAGAAGATCCTAGACAGATGTCATGCAGACCCCAAGAGATCACAGAGACCAGCCCAGGCTACTATAGCCAGCAAAACTTGCAATTACCATAGATGGAGAAACAAAGATATTCAACGATAACAGCAAACTTAATATATTTCTACAAATCAAGCTCTGCAGAGGATAGTAGAAGGAACACTTCCACATAAGGAGGGAAACTACACCCCTCCCCAAAATAAGAAATTAAGCATCTCAAAATAAATCCAAAAGAAGAGAAGCACACAAGCATGATACAACCTCTATCAACAAATGTAACAGGAACCAAAACTCATCATTCTTTAATATCTCTCAACATCAATGGACTTAATCCCCCAATAAAAGACAAAGGCTAATAGACTTGATACTTAAACAAGAACCAGCATTTTGAAGCATACAGGAAACACCTCAGTGACAGGGATGGACACTACCTCTAAGTAAAAGGCTGGAAAAAAGTTTTCCAAGCAAATGCTCCAAAGACACCAGCTGGAGGAGCCATTCTAATATCCAACAAAAAAGACTTTCAACCAAAAATTATCAAAGAAGATGGAATAGGACACTACATACTCATCAAAGGAAAAATCCACCAAGATGAATTCTCAATTCTGAACCTTTTTGCCCCAAATGTGGTACTGTGTCCAAAACTGACCATATATATATACTTAAACACAAAACAAGCCTTAACAGATATAAAGAGACTGAAATATTTCCATGCATTCTGTCAGATCACCATGAACCAAGGCTAGTCTTCAATGACAACAAAACCAACAAAGAGCCGACGTAATCATATAAATGGAACAACTCTCTACTCAATGATACCTTGGTCAGGATAGAAATACAGAAAGAAATTAAAGACTTTCTAGAATTTAATGAAGATGAAGGCAAAGCATATTCAATCTTATGGGACACAAGAAACAGTGCTAAGAGAAAAATTCATAACACAAATGACTTCATAAAGAAATTAGAGAGATCCTATACCAGCAACTTAACAACACATCTAAAAGCTCTAGAACAAAAGAAAGGAAACAGTCCCATAACACCTAAGGAAATAGAAGCACTCATTAAAAGTCTCCAAACCAATGAATGCTCAGGACCAGATGGTTTTAGTGCAGGATTCTATCGGACTTTCAAAGAAGACCTAATACCAATACTCAAACTACAGAAGGAACACTATTTAATTCTTTCTATGAAGCCATAGTTAAAGTGATACCTAAACCACACAAGGACCCAACAAAGAGAAATTCAGACCAATTTTGCTTACAAATATCGATGCAAAAAGACTCAATAAAATTCTTGCAAATTGACTCCAAGAACACATCCAAATGATCATTCATCATGATCAAGTAGGCTTCATCCTAGGGATGCAGGGATGATTCAATCTTATGGAAATCCATCAATGTAATACACTATATGAACAAACTCAAAGAAAAAAAATCATGAAAATCTCATTAGATGCTGAAAATGTCTTTCACAAAATTCAACACCCCTTCATGTTAAAAGTATTGGAGAGATCAGGAATTCAAGGCACATACCTAAACATGATAAAAGCAAATGAACAACCAATATCAAATTAAATGGATAAAAACTTGAAGCAATCTTACTAAAATCAGTTACCAGTCAAGGCTGCCCACTCTCCTTGTATCTATTCATTATAGTACTCTGTGGGATCGTGAAAAGGATAGCTTAGTTTCTGGTGGAACATTGGCTAGAAATGGCCAGAGACCCTGCAAGGGATTGCAGCATACATTTCACCATGCTCCCAGACCCCATGCTCCTGACACACAGTCTAAGACCTCCATTGATCAGTGCCTTTCAGTCTGGTAGGGCAACACCCCTACCAGCCCCTCCACAGATAGAGGGCATGACTACAGGCTTCAGCCTCAAGAGATTTCCATATTAATGAGATATCTGAAGGCCAGAGGGCGTAGCCAATTAAGTATTCCTATTTAGATCCTTCTCCCTCCCTATTTAACACAGGTCTGCCTTGAGTTTTGGGAGAGTACAGCCAGATTAATCTATTTTCCGCCATGACAATAAATCTTTAAAACCATGGACTTCCTCATGTCATTGGGACCCTGCCATGGGGAACCATGAAGAAGGCCTCTAATCTACCACTAGAAGACTTCTCTATGTTCCCGCCCTGCCAATTCAAGCAAGCTAGCTGAACCAGTGATCCAGCCAAGTAAGTGCTGTACCAAGAGTCTCAACCCACGCGGTGCTGTCTGGGATTCCCTCCCCCTCGTTCCTTTTGGCTGTGGGCCACTTCAGCCCATACACCCCCAGTCTCTGTTCTTCCACAGCTCTCAGTGGTGTCTTGGGGCCCAAAGAAGGAGACCACTGGCTTCTGGGTCAGCCATAGACCCAGAGACCCTCTCTCAGAAACTCTAACCCCAGGGGACCTCAGAATGAGGTCTCCCCACACCTGAGCAGAGCCTTGCAGTATCTGCCCAGCACCATGCGGAGTGAACTCAGTCAAATACCTGTGCTTCTGTTCCCTGGAGCCATGGAATCCACAACTCTGCCCAACAGGAACCATGCCCACTCCCATGTGTGAGCTAATAACCCCACAGTACTCTTAAGTTATAGGTAGAGCAATTAGACAACAAAAGAAGGTCCATAATATACAGATGGGAAGAAAGAAATCAAGGTATCGGTATCGCTATTTGCAGATTGACTCCAGAAAACCAACTAACCCAATTAAAAACAGGGAACAGAGCTAAACAGAGAATTATCAACAGAGGACTCTTGATGAATGAGAAGCATTTAAACAAATGTTCAACATCCTTAGTCATCATGGAAATGAAAATAAAAACAACCCTGAGAATCCACCTTATACAATCAGAATGACTAAGACCAAAACCTCAGGTGACAGTACATGCTGGCAAGGATATGGAGAATGAGGAACAATCCTCCCTTGCTGGTGAGATTGTAAGCTGGTACAACCACTGAGGAAATCAATCTGGCAGTTCCTTAGAAAATTAAAAATAATTCTATCTGATGACCCAATAATACCACTCCTGGGCATATACCTCAAGATGTTCCACCATATCACAAGGGAAACATGTTCAATTATGTTTGTTTCCCTTATCTATAATAGCCAGGAGATGGAATCAACCCAGATGTCCCTCAATGGGAGAATGAATACAAAATATATGGTACAATGGAGTACTACACAACTATTAAAAGCAATGATTTCATGAATTTTGCAGGCACATGGGTGAAACTAGAGAATATTATCCTGAGTGAGGTAATCCAGACCCAAAAAGACATGCATGGTATATACTCACTGATAAGTGTATATTAGCCCTAAATCGCAGAATACCCACAATTCAATTCACAAACCATATGAAGCTTAACAAGATGAAAAGTCCAAGTATGGATACTTCAACCCCACTTAGAAGGGGGAACAAAACAATCATGGGAGCCAAGGGAGTGAGGGACCTGGAAGGGAGCATGGAAAGGGAAGCAAAATCAGGTATGTTATTAGATAGGATAGAACCCCAACACTATTGCGGATAACAAGATGTTCTTGCAGACAAGAGCATGTCATGGATTTCTTCTGAGAGGCTCTGCCAGCACCTAAGATAGATGCAGATACTTGTAGGCAACCATCAGAGTGAGCCCAGGGACCTGAATGGAAGAGTTAGGAGAAGGACTGTAGGAACTGAAGGGGATTGCAATCTCATAGGAGAAATATTATCAACTAACCAGACCCTCAGAGATCCCAGGGACTAAGCCACCAACAAAAGAACATACATGGGCTGTCAGTGGCCCCTGCTACATAGATAGCAGAGGACTGCCCTATTTGGCCTCAGTGGGACGGGAGGTGCTTGATCCTGTGGAGGGTTGATCCCTGAAGAAGGGGGATGTTAGAGAGGTGAGTTGGGTGAGTGGGGGAGTACCATCTTAGAGGAGAAGGGGAGGAGGGGTGGAGTGGTGTGTTCTTGGAGGCAATAAGGGGACAACATTTGAAAAATAAATAAATAAATAAATAAATAAATACTTAAAAATACTAATGAAAATATGGATTTGTGTAGCCCAGTCATAAAGGGTACCTCTGAAAAAACAATTCCTACATCTAAGAGTCAGGGCACATTGTGGAAGAGGGGCAAAAAAAATAATAAAATCCAGAGAATCAAGTACTTTGCTATGAGGTTTTTTCTTAGTTGTGTCAGAAGAAAAACCCTTAAAACCTCACCAGCATGACTGCCAAGGAAAAGCCCATAAAGCCTCAATCCTGCAAAAGAACTACAGGCAAACAAGGAGTATGGAAAGCAAGAGAGATCCTCTTTTTCAGGAAGAGCACACAGATGGGTTCTCCAATGCAAATGGTCAGCCAGCCCTTAGAACATGCAAACAAACAACAATATGCAGAGTGAACAGGATATATTAAGTACTAGATAAGTGTATATGCATACCTATATGCATGTAAAAATGAATAATGAAAAAGAGGTGGTAGATTGGAATGAATGCAATGAAGGGTATATAGAAGATTTAGAGGGGAAAATGATGTGATAACATTACAATCTCAAAAAAAGTAAAAATTAATAAAAATTAAGCAAATTATGAATATGAATGAGGTATCAGAAAGGAGGTTTAAACTGTTTAGGTTATTTACCTATTCCAGGTACCTGAATTACTAAACAAGTCTAAAAACTCTTATTCACATACATTATCCTCTGATTTGAAATCTCTTGTTTTTAGATGTAGGACAAAGAAATTTATGGAGAATGAAAGGTGAGCTTGGCCATTTTTATATATTAAAAGTAATAAAATTCCATCTTATTTAGAAAATTTGTGAATTTAGAATAGTCTTCCAATTTTCTATATGTGGTTGCTACAAAACAGTACAAATTAAAATTCTATATATGATTAACAACTTTGATAAAAGTAAGATTTTAAATAATATTTAAGGTAAAAATATTCTTTTTCTTATTGTTTAATTTACTAAAAACCCTTGTAATGCATTTAGAGTGTTTTGTTACTCAGAACAAATTGTTCTCAGACAGAGTAATCGAGTCCTAGGCCTCTTGAGCTATTTTTTCCAGTCTAAGTCTGGTTGTTGACAAAGGCCTTTTTCAAAGTAGGTCAACCTCTGCCTTAAACCTCTTAACCGTCTTGCCTTTTTTCCCTTGCTTCATACTCCAGCTCCTTATGATTATCTTCAGGCCTCCGGTTAGCTCATCCTGCCTGTAGTGTTGCTTTGATTCTTGCCCCACTTTTCTGGGCTTAACTTCTGAATAGGACCTTTATCATCTTCCTCCACTCTGTTCACATGCTGCCCTGTGCCTCATTCAACAATTTCCTTTGACATCTTTTCTTGAGAAATTCTATTTTCTTTGACATTGTTCTCAAAAATTGTTTTTTCTTTTATTAGGAGAATTGTCTGGGGTTAGGCAGTGGGTGTATAGGAGAAAAAAAAAACATAGACATGAAATATTCATGGTAAACAAACCAACCAACCAACCAACCAACCACCAACCAACCAACCAAACACTCTATAGTATTTTCATTAACTCAACTCTCTATTTAACAAACTCTTCTCTCTCTCTCTCTTTCTCTTTCTCTCTCTCTCTCTCTCTCTCTCTCTCTCTCTCTCTCTCTCTCTCTCTCTCTCTCTGTGACCCTTCACATCCTCATTGGAGAGGAATGCATCATAAATTTTTGGATATTTCACACCATTCAGTTTCATTGTATCATCTTAGCTTTTGTCTCATCACTCAGTGTTAGGTGCTCTTCAAAGAAGAAAGAATATAATGGCATAATAAAAATGTCCTTGTCCATTGTTATTCTTCCCTTCCAGATTTCACCTTCAAGGGGGGGGGACTTAAAAGGACATCAAAAACACATTTTGCTAACATTGAAGGAAATGGAAAAATACTATCCAGCCGTCAGTCATTGTCTTTTTAAGTCAAGCCTCGATTTTCAACATCCAGAGCAACTAACTCAAGTTATATCATTTCAAAATATAATATAAAACAATTGTATGCTTCAATTAGATTGTTTTCTTTTCAACAGATGAATAAGAAACTAAAGGAAAGAGAGCACAAGCGAATGTGATATCCTTTTAAAAGAGTATGTCTGACAAAGTAATTATATACAATTAAAAGCTTTAGAGTTGGTAATCCTATTTTGAGGCCTCTTAATATGAGGATATCATTATTGCTTCACCCACCTAGTACTTTATCACTAATATACCAATTAATCTTTCTAGTAGTGAGCATTCTTACATCTTAGTCATTTCCTACTCGTTGTCATTTTGCCAACCCTTAAATTGATCTCTGTGGCCTTACGATCAATTCCACTTAAACCAATGTGTAATGCCTGGCACGTTCATTAATTAGTGTCAAATTTACACTTCTGTAATTGAGACTAATTATTTGTTTAGTTTAAGTAAGTTATTAAGTACCCATTAAAGCCATCTCTCACAGGCATTGCATGACCATGGTTTCAAAGATCACATGTATGTTTAAGTATCAGGCCTAGAACTGCAAAGCAAGAAACATTTCAGAAACAACTACCACATGCTCACTTACACATGTGGAGAATACAGTAGTCAACTTGAATGATAAAGAACAGTGATTGATGAGATTAAGAAAGGGTGTAGATAAAAGTAGATTGAATTTTATCACTGTAAACCACATATATGAATAGAAGTGTGCATGTAATTAAAATGTATTAATGAAATCACAAATGATATGGAATAACTAAACATTCCTTTAACATAAGTATCAAAAAATCCAGTTTAAGAAGTATAATTCATTGTATCAGAAATGGAAAAATAGTGTTTGTTGTTCATTTCACTTACAACATAGTTAGGGAAAGATCTAGAAGCTATTGAGTAAATATCTTTATTTTATCAATTATTCAGTTGAAAATGTAGCTAAAGCTTTTAGTTGGCATTACTCTGAAGTGCTCTTTTTAATGTATAACAGCTATAAGTCCAGTACAAAAGAAAAAGAAAGATAATTCATCCATTATTTAAATATGAAAATTTCTATGTTCATTATAACTACATCCAATTTAACACATGCACAAGAAAACTATATTCAAGGACTAACAATTCAGGTCACCTAAATTTTCTAGGTCAATATGTGCTGATTAAGTTAAGCAGGAACTATTCAGTCTCAAAAGTCATCATTGTTTTGACTCAGTCATAAAGTTCTCAAAGTAATAGCTTATACAGCAATATACAGTTGCGTGAATGGATTCCCTTTCTCAAAAGCAGGATTTTACTGATTTTAGAAACACCACCATAATGATAAAAATAATTATTAACACTTATCATTGAAGCAAATAAAAAAATACTGCAAACTACTACCAGACAGTTTGAAGTTGTAACTATGTAGCATCTCTTGGAGGAACAATTATTTAATGGAACAAAATGATGTAAAGAATCAGAGTATGCCATTGGATGTGACCTATATTAAAATAGCATGTTGTGTTTTATATATTTAAAATTCATATTTTTCATGAGTTACAGTATATTCTCACCAGAAAAAAAGTACTTATTTTATTTTCTTAATATAAACTCTAATGCTTTATTGCAGTAAATGTCACATGAGAAAATTTTGTCAAAATAATACATTAAGATTGAAGGAAAATTTACAACATATTGATAATGGTATTCATAACATTATAAAACTATGTCTTATCAATTTATTTTAATGGAAATTTAATAAGAACACAAGTCAAAATTTCTCCTGTTTTTTATTTTATTTTCTTTTATCCAGTCTCCTTCTTCTCTCCAGTCTTTCCTCTATTCCTTTCTTCTTTTCTTTTGACACCCATATACACAAAACTGATATGAAAATAACACTGTATCCAAGAGTTAGTATGAACTCCTGATCCTCTTGACTTCAGTCCCTAAATGCTAAGATTAAAGGCATGCACCAACCTTCACGATTTTAAATTTTATTCTAGCATTTTAATAAGCGTACTGAAATCTTATATTAGAGATTTTTGACTAAAATTTTTTCTTTTATTCTTTATTAATCATTCTATTCATTTACATCTCAAATGATATCCCACTTCCTGGTTACATCTCCACAAACCACCCCATCCCACATCTGCCCACTCCTCCCTCTTCTTTACCTCTATGAGGGTACTCCACCCCTCTCCCACCTGCCCCCCTTGACTCCAGCATCCCCTACACTGGGACATCAAACCTCCACAGAACCAAGGGCCTCCCTTCCTGTTGATGACAGACAAGGCCATAAAGATTTATTTGTTTTATTTTATGTGCATGAGTGTTTTGCCTGCAGGTTATATATGTACTATGTGTATTCCGTAGAGCCCTCTAGTATCAGAAGAGGGTGTTGAATGCCCTGAAACTGGAGTTATATATAACTATGAACAGATATGGAGGGGCTGGAAATTGAATCTGGGTCCTCTGCAAAAGCAATAAGTGTTCTTAACAATTGAGCCAATATTCTAGTCCCAAAGATTCATAAATTTTTGACTCTTAAGAATCAATATACATAGGGAGCTTCATGACTTAAAGAAAATATTAAGGAACCAGCAAGATGGTTCAGCAGATAAAAAGAACATGGACTCAAAGTTGAATGACCTGAGTTCAATTTCTGGAACCTACATGGCAGAAGGAAAAAGCTGATTCCTTCAATGTAGCCTCTAATGTATACTGCATACACACACACACACACACACACACACACACACACACACATACACACAGGTACATACATGTGCATGCATGCGCACACACATAACAAATGAATGAATGCATTTATATAATGAATAAATTTTATGTAATAAATAAATGGCTCACATTAACTAAGAGAAACTAAAGATTACACGAATAAAGTGTTCCCCCAAAGTATAGATTAGTGGAAAAATCAAAACATATAAAACTACCTGATATTTCCAGTTTTAGCTCCCAGAAAAAGAAAAAAAAACATCTTAATGAAATGACTCCTTAATGGTATTCTGCTAAACTCATAAATAAGTGCCTTACCCAGTTGTCATCAGAGAGGCCTCCCACAGTAACATGGGTCTCTAGCTGGAGGAAGGATTGACCCCAGAGGGGTCCAGGAGAACATGGCCCATAAATAAACTAAGCAGAGTTTAAAGGGGCTCATACAGGCTAAACCAACAATCAGGAAGCCTGCATGGGTCTGAGCTAAGTCCTCTGCATGTATCTTATGGTTGTGTAGCTCAGTGTTCTTGTGGGACTCCTAACAGTGGCAGTGGGGTTGTCTCTGATCCTTTTGCCTGTACTTGGGTCCCTTCTGCAATGTGGAAAAAGCCATTCCATGATACGTGAAAAAAGTAACAGTTCCTTAAAGAAAAAAATCATTGAACTTTGTACAAAATGCTATTTAACTCTGATAAAAAATGTTAAAGAAAGCACTTGGAAATTATCCCTGAGTATGAAAACTACATTTCAACTTTTTCATTGTCCATTTTAAAATATGTACAGTTACTTATATAATCACATCATTCATTGACTTATTAAATCATTTGTGATATGCTAAAAAGAGGTACATTGCTCTTTGCCTGTCATGAATAACCAACTTGCTTACCTAAACAAGAAAGGTGCTACAAAATTTACATTCAACAAGTAAGATGCCAAAGCTGAAGAAAGATCAGATTGGACTTCTGAAATAGATATCATCAGTTGGACATGGGATAGAGATTACGTTTCTTGATTCATCTGCATAATGGTTGTCTTTATGCTTTTAGAGAAGAGGTGAATTTAAGACTAAGAGAAGTTTGAGTGTCACAAACTACAAGGAAGTCCATAAAAAATTGATACTATTTTTTTTTCTCTTGTGGGCAATAGGGAAAGGTCAAGCTCTGACTTGATTTTTGAGTGTTACTAAGACAACTCTCACATGTGACCCAACTGTAGTTTCCCAGCAGATGAGTCCTTATTTTAAATTTTCTCAAATATGATTTTTAAAATAACATATTTTTAGAATAAACTTACTAAGAACAATCACTAGAAATAAGCAATAAAATTAGCTACTAGTCCAATAAGTAGTTAGTTTTCATATATTTGAGTTTCAAAGAACTTGTACACTTGGACATTATGTAAGCACAATGTGTGCCTTATTTAGACTTCCTTTGACAGCTGAAAAACAAGTATTTCAAGCTATGGCTCAGAGCTTCGTTGCTATGATTGTCCTCTTTAATTAGAACCTTGTAACTTCCAAATGCTAGATTATTTTAGTTTAGTAGTTTCCAAGCTGTGTATATGCAAGCGGTGCCATGAAATTCCCTATTAGAATTGAGTTAATGGCTCTAAAATCTTTCAAAGACACCATTGCCTCCTTTATTTGTGCAACTTCCTGTGATTATGACATGTCTCTTCTTGGAGAGTGGGAGGGAATAATATCAGTGTTCTAAATAAGGAAAAGAAAGAAGTAAAATGGGAAAAAGAGGAGTGAGGAGTAGGAGATGTGTGGAAGGAAGAAAAGGATGGCTGAAAGAAGAGAAAATGAAAGAAATGACATAGGTTATTTGTTTTCTCTTAACCTGGGTTAGAATGCTTGATAACAGGTGTTGCTCCATTGATTTTTTTGCATATCTTTCATAACACATTTTTCTTTGCTGCTGAATAAAATATCATTGCATTTCATTTTTGTTACCCATTTACCTGTAGTTGAACATCTTGGCTGATTTTATTTCCTAAACTTTGTGAAAAGAGCCATGATAAATATAAATGTGTATCTCTTTACTACTATGTAGAGTCCCTTGTGTACACTTTCAGGAGAGGCATTGCTTGGTTCCTTAAATGAGGATCTTAGAGTCAGTTGTTAAATGTATCTAGGTGGGAGTAAATGGAGATAATACTAGAAAGGGAGTCATGAGACTGGGTGGGTTATAGAGATTCTCTGAAGGTGAGACAACAGAAAAATGGAATAGGCCATACCCTGGAGGAAAGAGTAGAGTAGAGAAAGTGTGGGCAAGGAGAAGAGGGAAAAAATCATGATAAATAAGAAAGAGAATCAACCAAAATGGAAGACACATGAAATTCTCATTAGGAAACCTGTTATTTTATATATTTTTTTCTTTTTTGTTGTTTTTTTTTTGTTGTTGTTTGTTTTGTTTTTGTTTTTAGAGACAGGGTTTCTTTGTATAGCCCTGGCTGTTCGGAATTCACTCTGTAGACCAGGCTGGCCTCGAACTCAGAAATCCTCCTGCCTCTGCTCCCAAGTGCTGGGATTAAAGGCATGTGCCACCACCGCCCGATGTAAAGTAATTTTTAAGAAAACAAAGTAGACTGAAGGCAAGTTGGAAAGATACAAAGGCAGAAGGGAAGGATTATAAAGAAAAGTCACTGGTTTATATGTGTTGAGTTTCCTCATTCTTTAAAAAAGAATAAGAATATGGAAAGTGATCCTGCTAGAAAATCCGTGTCTTATAAACTTGATGCAACTCATTCCCTTATTGGCTCATTGACAACTTATTAAAATTGCTGTGTTTCCAGGCACTGTGCTAGGGTCACATGAAATAACTATGTTTTCTAAATCCTTAATGTCTTCAGGAGTCAGATGTCTCAAATAAAAATAACAGCTTTTTTTGGTGAAGAATGTTCTTCTCCATCAGAACTCTGTGATAGCATTGACTGTTACCATATGTTTGTTAGGTCATTTACTCAGCAGTCCACAGCAACTGAGGCATTATTGATGATGTGCATTGAAAAATAGTTATAGTCATGAATACAAATTCTTATATACTGATTACTTACATCATCAGAACTTTCCAGCATGGTCATTAATTTTTCAGTTTTTTCGCAACTCATTATGTATTATATGCCACATTATGTTTACAGATATGACAAGTATGGAACTCGAAGAAAATGTGAGTGTATTTAGTCTTTGGCACACTGCATATCAGGTAATTAACACTTAATAAATACTTGTACTACATGAAATAAACCTTTAGTTAACAATAAATTCTTATACAAGAATAAAGCAAAACATGTGAAATACAACTCAAAATGGAGTCAAAGGATCTCTACCTCTTATTGAAGAAATTTTGATTATTGTTTAATTTCTGAAGAAATGGGGTTTTGTTTAGACTTTGCATCAACACTCTATTCAAAGATATACATTGATCTGAATAGATGACTATGAACACTGTCATATACCTGAACATTGATTATAGATTATTACATTTCCTCAATTTGGAGCAGAGTGTCTGAATTAAACTATTATACTCTTTGGTACACAGTAGTAGGCTGTCCAAATACTTCTTCACTGAGGAATTCAGTGCCTCAAGAATTGTGAGTGCTAACAGTCTTTGTATCAGCTGTCAGCACCCTGAAGCAATAACTGAGCTGAAGGGAATGAATGGGTTCCACAGAGTGATCCATGTGTTACTTTGCAATTTTCTTCAAAATGATAATCTTCCATCTTGGAAGGAATCTTGTTAATACACAGGATGTTGGAAAGATGGTGAAACAACAGGATATTCTAAGGGGAAATGAAACATTACTTCCTGAAGGGATGCTCCATAAACTCAGAAAATTATCAGTTCAAAGGATTTATGATTTGATTTCAATCCACATGATGGAAAGAGAACTAACTCCTGCAACTTGCTCTCTTACCTATCTATCTAAATATCTATCTGTCTGCCTATCTATCTATATCACACATTAATATAATAATAATAATAATTTCACAAATATAAACTTTAATTTCAGCATTTCTCAAACAAAACAATGATGCATTCCAGGGTCCTAAAAGATGAAGAAGACATACTCACAATTCAATAGACAGTAAGGAATAATAAGGATTGAGGCAGAAATTAATGAAGTAGAGACTCAACAATAGAAGATAGAGTCAACTGATCAAAGTGTTGGTTCTTTGACAACAAAGACTGAGAAAAAGTAACCAGTTACCAAAAGAAAGCCCCCTTTCCTCTGCTTATATGAGGGTATTCCCTCATCCACCTACCCACTCCCACTTCCCTGCTCTCACATCCGCCTACACTAGGATATCAAGCCTTCACAAGAACAAGGGCTGCTCCTCCCATTGATGCCAGACAAGGACATCCTTTGCTACATTTGTGGCTGGAGCCATGGGTCCCTCTATGGGGAGGTCTGGGTTGTATGGTTAGTTGATGTTGTTCTTCCTATGGGGTTGCAAAACCCTTCAGCTCCTCCAGTCCTTTCTCTAACTCTTCCATCAGGGACCCCGGGTTCAGTCCAAGGGTGGGTTTTGAGCATCTGCCTCTGTGTTTTTCAGGCTCTGGTAGAGCATCTCAGGAGATAGCTATATCAAACTCTTGTCAGCATGTACTTCTTTATAGCCACAATAGTGTCTGGATTTGGTGACTGTACATGGGATGGATCCTCAGGTGGGGCAGTCTCCTTTCGTTCAGTCTCTGCTACATACTTTATTTTCATATTTCCTGCTGTGAGTATTTTGTTCTCCCTTCTAAGAAAGACTGAAGCACCCACACTTTGGTCTTCCTTTTTCTTGAGCTTTATGTGGACTGTGAATTGTATCTTGGGTATTCAGAGCTTTTTGGCTAATATCCACTCATCAGTGAGTACATATCATGTATGTTCTTTTGTGATTAGGTTACCTCACTCAGGATATTTCCTAGTTCCATCCATTTGCCTAAGAATTTCATGAATTCATTGTTTTTAATAGTTGATTAATTTTCTATTGTATAAATGTACCACATTCTGTGCATCCATTCCTCTGTTGAAGGGGATCTGGGTTCTGTCCAGCTTCTGGATATTATAAATAAGGATGTTATGAACATGGTGAAGCATGTGTCCTTGATATATGTTGGAGAAACATTTGGGTATATGCCCAGGAATAGGAATAGCTGGGTCCTCAGGCAATACCATGTCTAATTTTTTGAGGAACTGCTAGACTGATTTACAGAATGGTTGCACCAGCTTGCAATCCCACCAACAATGGAGGAGTGTTCCTCTTTCTCCAAATCCTTGCCAGCGTCTGCTGCCTCCTGGTTTTTATGTTAGCCATTCTAATTGGTTTGAGATAGAATCTCAGGGTTATTTTGATTTGCATTTCCCTGATGACTAAGGATGGCAAACATTTCTTTAGGTGCTTCTCTGCCATTTGATATTCCTCAGCTGAAAATTCTTTGTTTAGCTCTGTACCCCATTTTTTAATATGGTTATTCGGTTCTCTGGAGTCTAACTTCTTGAGTTCTTTGTATATATTAGATATTAGCCCTATATTGGATATAGGGTTGGTAAAGATCTTTTCACAGTCCGTTGGTTGCCACTTTGTCCTATTGAAAATATCCTTTGCCTTACAGAAGCTTTGCAATTTTATGAGGTTCCATTTTTCAATTCTTGATCTTAGAGCATAAATGATTGATATTCTGTTCAAGAAATATTCCCCTATGCCCATGTGTTCAAGGCTCTTCCCCAATTTCTCCTCTATTAGTTTCAGTGTATTTGGTTTTATGTGGAGGTCCTTGATCCACTTGGACTTGAACTTTGTACAAGGAGATAAGAATAAATCAATTTGCATTCTTCTACATGCTGACCTCCAGTTGAACCAGCACCATTTGTTGATAATATTTTTCTTTTTTCCACTCGATTGTTTTAGCGTCTTTGTCGAATATCAAGTGACTATAGGTATGTGGGTTCATTTCTGTGTCTTCAATTATATTCCATTGATCTTGCTTTCTATCTCTTTACTAATACCATACATTTTTATCACTATTGCTCTGTAATACAGCTTGAGGTCAGGGATGGTGATTCCCCCAGAAATTCTTTTATTTTTGAGAATAGTTTTCACTATCCTGGGTTTTTTAGTTATTCCAAATGAACTTGTGAATTGCTCTTTCTAACACTATGAAGAGTTGAGCTGGAATACTGATGGTGATTGCATTGAATCTGTGGATTGGTTTCAGCAAGACGGCCATTTATTGCTATATTAATCTTGCCTATCCATGAGCATGGAGATCTTTCCACTTTCTGAGATCTTTGATTTCTTTCTTCAGAGACTTGAAACTAGAGAATCCAGAACCACCAGCCCAGTGGTGGCTCCACACACAACGGAATGAGAGCCCTCCTCAATCAATAACTAATTGGGAAAATGCCTTTTAGCCAGGTCTTATGGAAACATTTCATCTTTTGTGGCTTCTTCCTATTAGATAATTCTAGCTTATGTCAAGCTGACATAAAACTAGCCAGCAAAAAGGTAAAGGATGTAGATATGGAACAAAGGCTGAGATACATGGTAGTGCTAAGAGATCTTTAAAGAAAAATCAGCTTTTATGTGCCTACTTCTGTGCCTCTATTCAAACCAGAGTTTTCTTTCCAGACTTACATTTTTTTTTTTCACACAGTTGAGGGAAAAACATGAAATGATGACATTTTCAGGAAAATAAAAGACAAATCCAGTTTTTTTTTTTTCATTTTGTGCCTCCTAGCCCTACCTCCCATATGAGTTTTGTTTGTGTGTACGTTTATCTGGGGGAGAGAAAGGGAGGAGGAGGGAGTGTGAGAGGGAGAGTGAGAGCCAGAGCAAGAAGGAGAAGGAGATGAAATTAGAGAATCCTGATATCAAGGGAAGTGATATTAGAGAGGGGAGATGAGTAATTGAATTCATGTTGGATATTGGGGAGGAAGAAGATGATCATCAAGAAGGATATTATGATGGGATAAAGAAGTGGACAGGAAAGATAAATAAAAAACATTGTATATATGAAGATTCCCTAATAAAACCTAATATTTTGTGTTCTTATTGTAAACAGTAACTTTAAAACTGTAATAAAAATAGAACATCCCTCAGGGAACCCAGATAGATATTTTTAACTTTTATTTATATTCCCTTGCAGTGCTTACACTCAGCTGATACCCTGTTCTGAAAGGTATCTGTACTCCCCCTGAACACCTATGCTCTGGTGCCATTCCCTTCCCCACATCCTGCCTTTTTGTGTTTATAACCTTTGTGTAAATAAGTAACTTACGATGTGATTTAAATAACTAAATAAAAAAAATTTAAAAAAAAATAGAACATGAAATTGGGAGTGATCTGTTTTTTGGTATTCTTGGGGGTACTTGGAGTATGTAGTGGAGGGAGAATAAAATCAATATGCATTTTACCTATTGTGAATGTTTTAAAGAATAAAAATCTCAAAAATAAAAACTGGAGAATAGTTGAAGAAAACAGTATCATTTTACTGAAATATGCTATTAAATTCTGTCATTTCTCCTAATTCAGCAAGCATGGATAGCAATGATTGTTATCAGAGTTGTGTTATTCCCACTCTTGTTAATTTCAATAATGGCACTTATGTTGATAGGATGACACTCCATTACTTTCTTATAGTAGAAACCATAAGAAACATATATGAGCAACTTAGTTATCTTAGGGGCAGTTGTTGACATCTATTCCAATTAAACAAGAAAATTCAATTCTGGTTCTTCTCACTCCTCATAAAGATGATTCTTATAATCGCATGTCAGATTGTACATTTGTTGTTGTTTGCTGTATTTTCTTGTTGGTTGCTGGTTGGTTGGTTTTTTTCTCTTTTTTTTTTCTTTCTTTTTTCTTCTTTTTCTTTTTGTTTGAAATGAGTGCTTTTGAGGGATATGGGAGAAAGAAAAATCACAAGTAACTTGTAGATGTGCACAGATATTACTTATTTTTTTCATAAGGAATGACTTGTTCCTCATATTATTCCTCTACTATATATTCATTCTTTACAGGGTAAAATATCATTGACTTTATTTTAAAATGTTGTTATCAAAAACAATTTATCCCAGATACAATGCTCTTTTCACCTCCCTGAGAAGAACAGTCTATATTGTATCCCCTATGCACTTTTAACATGAGCTGGAATAGTCAGTGGTGGAGCACTTGTATGCCACACTAAACTTTAATCTGCTCCACTTGCCAACAAAGTAATAAACTGGAAAACTGATTTCCCTCTTGTTTGTTGTCTCAAAAATCTAATAATCAAGATAACTTTTATTGAAATTCATCATTGAGAGGGTTCCTGCATAATGAACATTAAAAATAGCTACCTACACAAATACATTTAGATAATTTTAAGGACAACTTACATTACTGATGGAAAAAGAAAGCTAATGTTTATATTTTCAAGCCTATATTCTTCTCATATCTATTTATTTTTGTTTTCCTTACTAAATTTATATTCTTTAGATCCTTAACTGCAGGCTGGACTTGTAGCAACACAATATTCTATGTATTATCTTAAACATTACATTAAGTATGTGTATCATAAATAGCCAAATAAATGAAACAATTTACTTGCCATTGAGTCCTCACTATGAGTTAAATTACACTTTCTTCACATTCAAGATATTCTTGATCTATAGCAACACTGTGCATTAAATATTGATATATTAAGTAATATTTGATAAAACAAAATAATGGAGAATAATCAGGCCTGATGTCTCACATTAACTTGATGCAACTATGTAAGTTGAAATCATTGACTTTCAAAGCATATAATTAAAGCTCTTATAATACTTCACAAATTCCTATAAACATGTATCTTTATGAGATATGGTGTTCTAACCCAATGTCACTGCAAAAACAAAGAAAAGTTTAGGTGATCTATATGAAATGTATACAAGAATTTGCACAATTTTTCTGCTCCCAAGCACAGGAAGAAAAGTCACCATTTACTTTTGGGAATATTCTTAGTTCTTACACAATTCTAAAATCTTATTTGATTGAAATAAATAAAAGTAAGTTCATTTTATAGATTAAGCTAGTTCCGTATCTATTAACTTTTTATATATTTTTCTTTATTTGCAAGTATCTACCATAGTTTACTTTGCCACAAATTGCTTAAAGTCAACATGCAAATGAAGTGAGATGCTATATTCACATTTTTTCTACAGATTACAGAATATACAGAGGAATGTTTTACTTTACTCAGCTATTAAAAACAATGAATTTGATAAATTCTTATATAAATGGATGGAACTAGAAAATATCATCCTGAGTGAAGTAACCCAATCACAAAAGAACATACATGGTATTCACTCACTGATTGTTGGATTTTAGCCCAGAAGCCTGAAATACCCAAGATTCAACTCACAGACCACATAAAGCTCATGAAGAATGATGACCAAATAGGGGAGCCTTCAGTCCTTCTTAGAAGGAGTAACAAAATACTCAAGGGTGCAAATATGGAGACACAGTGCAGGACCGAAACTGAAGGAGGGACTGTCTACAGACTATTCCACATGGATATCCATCCTATGTGCAGTCACCAAAGGTAGAGGTTGATGTGGATGGCAGGATGTACACGCTGACAGGAGCCTGATATAGCTGTCTCCTTAGAGGTCTGCAAGAGTCTGACATACTCAGAGGCAGATGCTCACAGCTAACCATTTAAACTGATCATGGGGTTCCCAATGGAGAAGATAGAGTGAAGGCTCTGAAGGAGTTGAGAGGATTCAAGACACCATGAGGAAAGCAACAATCCCAACCAACCAGAGCCCCCAGGGTCTAAACCACCAGCCTGGGAGCGCTTAGGGAGGGACCCATGGCTCCAGCTATATATGCAAGGGAGCTATATATAAGTGGGGGAAGAGATCCTTGGTCCCATGAAGGCTGGACGTCGTGGGGGGGGATACTCGAGGGTGGGGAGGTGAGGTACAGGGGAGGGTGGAAGGGGGTACACCAACGTGGAGGCAGGAGGAGGGGGAAGGGATAGTGAGTTCCTGGGAGGGAGGGGGGGAAATGGGTAAGGAGAAACATCTGAAACGTAAAAAAAAAAAATTCTCCAATAAAAAATTTCCAATAAAAAAAAAAAAGTTGCTTCAGGTTTCACATAGTAAGTTGCTTTTGAAAAGAACTACATAATAAAGCTGTAACTTTGAAAGTTCCACATGGGTAGGCCATTTGCCATCTAGAGTTTAGTTTTAAATCCAATACATTAACATATTTCATATTTATAGCAAATCATGTTTGTATTTCATAACAAAAGAAGAGACTGATGATGTAGTGAATCCTGTAAGAAATGATTACATAAATGTTTTAAATTTAATAATTTCATTAATATTTTAATTTTATTTACAAATAAAGTGAAGGGAACTGGAATATACATTTTAAACCTATTATCAATAATGAATAGATTAAAACAATAATAATACAAAGAAATAAAGGAAATAAAATCTTACAATAAGAGGGAATATATCAAGAATACATAATACATACTGTTAACTTATATATTTAATATTTTCATTGGTAGATCCAAGTTGATTCTAATTGTACTGGCTATATATAGCATATATTTTAAAAAATTAAGTATATAATGATTTTTTTCTAATCATTCTTCATGGATTTATTTTTTTATTTGTCATTCTATTTCGAAAATAGAATGCTATTTAATGATAAGAGCCCCTTTGCCATGAACTGCACAGCTTCGGCATTAGCCTGACTAGGGAAATATGGAATGAAGAGATGACAATGTACAGAAATGCCTGGAACAGGTGGGCCAAGGGCTTCTGATGAAGATGCATCTGCAGTGGGAGAAACTCAGGCTGTTCATTTTATTATATCTCATTGAAGGAGACCAGTCAGCTAATCTAAGTAGGTGATCTTTATAGGGGAGTCTGCATTCCCTCTGGAGGAATAAGCTGTGGTTGATACCTTCTGCATACACTCTCAGAATCTATAAGATACTGAGATAATTGGAAGGCCTTTCCATTCCCCAGAGCATGAGTCAGGGGCAGGTCTTGTCATTTTGCATGTGTCTAAAACACTGGGATCTTTGACATGGCCCCGTACATATCTACAGCAAACATGCACTCCAGATGTTATCTACTCACCACACTCTTTGAATTTATTTAAAGGTTTTTCTCTGGGTTTGTAATAGACATTTTTAAAGAATTTCATGAATATTTATTTAGCTATCATACATGTTTCATTAACATATTTAGAGAACTTAGAGGTTCAGGAGTCACATTTTTGGAAACGCAGAATTGGATCACCTAGATAAGTTTAGAAGTTTAAGGATGTCCATAACACCGAAAAAGAATGGGCAAGAAAATGATCTTTTAAAATACCGGTGGCTTACTTATCTACTCTAAAGAATGCACTGTATGACCATGGCCTGCACTCATCAATCACAATTATCAATAATTATATTCAAGAACCAAGATATGGTAAAATATTCACAAATGATTTTTAATATGGCCTAATTATCTCAACTGACAGCTCTGTGAACAAAATCATCAATAGGACTTGAGCTACATTCACAAAATATCCCCATCTTTCTTAAAATCATCAGCTACCCATACAACGAATAGTTCTGCACACTTATCAGAATGTGTTTAAGCATGACAATTTTTGTACACTTAACTTTTAATGTAGTGATCCTACCCTTTCTTTTCTCCTTCCTTTCTCTTTTCTGATTTCCTACCTTTCTGTTGTTCTGCCTTCCTCCCCTCCCTTTACGTAATGAATGTTAGAAGGTCAAATTTGTGTCCAGCTCACTGGAAGTGTTTGAGATAGAAAGATAGGTGCTATGTTAATGTTATCTTAAGTTTTATAAGGAAATAATTAAATATATAATAATAAGAACACTACCTAAATATTCAGGAAGATGCATTTGTATACAATAAATTATCTGGGCTCTAAGGAAAAAAGATGTTGTACTGTATACTCTGGAACAGAGGGAAGGCATTTGAAGTAGCTAATTGAGGACTGAATGTTAAGACCTCAGGTGAAACAGAAATGAATAAATATAAAACCAACTAGGGACTTTGGTATAATCTTAGTGAAGCATTTGTAAGACTATCATAAAAAAGCACTAGCACAATAAAATCAGTATGAATGATAACATTGACCTACATATTTAAAATGTATTATAATAGTGTTCTGAAAGCTGTAGATTCATTGAAATTCACCTTAAAAGATGTGTCTATTAAAATGATATTGGCATTTCCTGCTGTGTATGTTATTTGGCTTCTTGGGAGTTGAAATCTTATGTCTCAATCAATATTCCTCTTCACATCAGTAGGAATTTCTAGGGAACATTGGGAACTTGAAACACTCCCTGATCTCTCCCCCCCCCCGCCCCTCTCTCTTTCTTATAATATATAGTCTATGTTTTAAGTAATTGACTTTTTTATGTGTTTTATATGTCAATTCCTTTCTAGATCCTATGGTGCTTAGTAGCCTGGATATCATGTATCAATTTGAGAAAAGAGTGTTCTGACTCATAACACTCCAAAGTTGCATGTTAGGAAAAGAAATATGTTTATTCATTTGGAAAAGTCTAGATCCGGTGTTTTCTGCTCTGGGCTGCCATAATATACAATCCAACATCTATAACATTTCTGTATTTTAGTTACTTTCACTATGACAGGGTAAATCAGACAGATTAAATCTCGTTTTAAAGACAAGTAGCATGCTTCAATATTCATGCTACTACCAAAGTTCTTTTTATTAAATACAACAAAATTTTCAGATCTATGTTTAATTAAATGTCCAGTAACAAAATACTGCTAGATTTTATAACTTACAAGTTTTACCTCATAGCATGAGAATACACCAAGTTGCTTCTATTATTTCTTAGTATGATATCCTTACAGTAATTATAATTTGGATGGAGTTCTTATTTTTCCTACAAGTAACTTTAGATACATAATGTGAGACAAAGATAAGAATTAGTTCAGCGACATGAGAATTTTTACTGCACAAGCTACTGGATTAGTATTTCAAAAACATGGTTTTATTTGAAAATCCACCTAGATTTGTATCTGACCTCATAGTATTAGAGGATATCTGGGGAATTTTGTCTTTTTGATCTACCTCTCCCCATTTGTTCATGTCATCCATGCTCAAAGTTTTAATTTTCTTATTTTTTTTTTATTTAAGATGAGGGCTGTGCAATTTATATATTCAGTGTAGGTTTCACTTTCAGAATTAATCTCATACATGAAATTGTTAGCTCACATATTCTCTTTGAAATCTAATAGAAATTATAAACACTTCCCTTCTAAACCTGCCCTTGTGTAGAACTCTCATTTCATTTAAACCAGAAGCTTCTGTATACCATTACTTGGGCCAAATCATGGCATTCATTATTCTTTGGAAGCCTTATCTCTTATGTTTTCTATTCAATATGTAGATCATGTGGACACTATCATCACAATGAATCTTAAATTACACCACTCCACAATACTTTGGCTAGGTAAAGCCAAGGTCAACATACTTGCATCTATTGGATGAGTCAAAATCTAGTTCATGAGTGTCTTGCTTCTATCATTCTGTTTTTCTATACATGTCTTCCATTCTATTTTTGGCCTTTCTCAACATAATAATATGGTCCATTTAGAATCTGATATCAGCCGGGCGGTGGTGGCGCACGCCTTTAATCCCAGCACTTGGGAGGCAGAGGCAGGCGGATTTCTGAGTTCGAGGCCAGCCTGGTCTACAGAGTGAGTTCCAGGATAGCCGGGCTACACAGAGAAACCCTGTCTCAAAAAACCAAAAAAAAAACAAAAAAAAACAAAAAAACAATAGAATCTGATATCAAACCCTTTTCTGTTGAAGCTTTCTTCAACAGTTTCCCTTCAAACAGAAATAAACCCTAAAAAGTAATCCATAAGTTCCTATCATTGTGCTATCTGACATGGTGGGTATTTCAGCTTTTTCAGATTTTCATTAAAATTTCAACTTCTCATTGACAACATTTAGATTGTCTTCAAATTTAGCTTGCATTAATACTCCCAAACTAGTTGGATTTTCATGATCTCTTTATTTTACATGCCGTTTACTTCTCATTATATAACATAGTCTTATTCTTAGCTTTTTTGTGCACTGTCTCTTCTCTCAAATGTCATTTTCTAATTCTATCCAGGAATCTGATTAGTTGGATCTGCTTTTCTGTTTAGCTCAATACTGTGTCCCATATACTTGGACTGGTACCTAGTCAGTTCTAAAAATTCTTTTTCTCTAATTTCATGCTCCTAATTTCTGAAATTAAAATTGTATTATACATATTTCTCATCAAATCATGTATATCATTTCATGTAAGCTGACACATCATGGTATCAAAATTAATGTCTTTTGAAGTTTGTAAATTCTTTATGATGTAATTCAATGTACCTTAATTCTTTTCATTCTGAAGGTCAATTTTAGTAATTGCTTTGGTATTTTGATAATGTATATAGTGTGTTCTGATTACTATGTGTCCTTCTATTATCTCAAATCTCCCTTCCATCCCTATCAATCCCATTATAAATCATTCCTACCCGTCTCTTTTCCAGATTTGTGAATCTGTTTTAAATTCACAAATCATAGATATTTAAATTTGAGAAGCTGTAAAATTACATGCATTTAAAAATGAAGCTGTTTGCATTTTTCTTTACTACATACTAGTGTCTTGTAGAAAATTGATGAGATAGGATCTGGTACTCATTCTTCCACTGACACATACATGTACAGTGCTCCATTTCCATTTTACCTCCAAGATGCTGCCTGGAATATTGTCACTTCCTCCTGTCTTCTTACAACCATACTGCTAGATCCATACACCTTCAGAGAACTGCTATAGTCATCTTCAACATTCCTTTCATTCAAAGCTAGGCCAGTTCTCACTGTTTGGCCAATTCTCTTCTTTCAGTCTCTATACTATCAGGTGACTGGTTGTGGTGATTACTAGGCATACAAACTTTGGGTTTAGAGTCCTGCTCTACTGTTATACTCAGTGGCCTTCATTTGTTCATGAATCCCTCTATGTCCTAAATTTTTTCACTGGTCTAAACAGTAACAAAAGTGTTTTCTACTGAATTTCTCAAAAAGCTCCTACTAAAGTTTTAAGAGACTTTTCTAAAATGTTTATTTGGCAATCACACAGTTAATATACAGACTTATTAAGAACTATAGTGGGTGCAGACACACACATGGCAGAGAGATGACTACTGGACATATTTTAGTATTTTTATTGTTAGGATTCATCACCAGTCTCAGTATTTTGTAAACACATACCGTCCTCAACTTTGGATAGGCTTAATAAAGAGTTAATACCTGAAGCAGGAAGGGGAAGAGGCAAAACTTCTAAGGAGTGATAGCAATTCTGAGAGAAGAATTAGGTGTAAGTGAGTTCACCAGTATGACTTGATTGGGGTCAGAATTACTGGTAGAGAGAGAGAGGTATTGATCAACTTGACAGGGCATGGACTACAAAAGTAGGGTTAATTAAGTTAGATGAGCTAGCTGGCAGGTAGCCTAAGCTAAGGCCTGAGCCATAATAATAATTAATAAGTCTCTATGTCATTATTCAAACACTGGCAGTTTCAAGAAAGTCTGGCAATATATATATCCTATAAGAGACATCCCTATAAAAATTGTCTTCATTTCAATGAATTTTAAAAGGTGACATATACGTTGAAAGCCAGAGGAAAGGGAGATCAATCTAGCCTACAGTTGTCAGGAAAAAATATAAGTATGAAGAAATTAATGGTTTTTATGGGATTGAGGAATGAGTACCTATGAGACAGTGGCCACAGCCAGTATAATAGTAGTAGATGTGTATGAATCAGATTGTAAAGGAAACATGAAAAACATGATTTAAAGGGGTCTATTTATAAAAAGCTATCCCTTGAATAGGATCTGATTAACAAATATCTCAGCCATCTAAGATACATGAAAATATTTTTGTCATGAGTACATTGGGTAAACCACTGGAATGTGAGATCCTTGGATAATGGAAATGTATATTATTCATATTTGTACCACAGTGATTAGTATATCGCCTAATCACCACATCTTTATTGGTGATTTATTTGCATTTTCATAAAATATAATAACTTTTAAGAATGCATGATTCATTTCTTTAAGTGCTTCTCACTCTTCCATTCAAGATTCCTCAGTTGAGAATTCTTTGTTTAGTTCTATAGCCCATTTTTTTTTAAATTAAGGTTTTTTGAGACATGGTTTCTCTGTGTAGCCCTGGCTGGCCTGGAACTCACTCTGTAGTCCAGGCTGGCCTTGAACTCAGAAATCCCCCTGCCTCTGCCTCCCAAGTGCTGGGATTAAAGGTGTGTGCCACCACTGCTCCGCTTCTATAGCCCATTTTTAAATTGGGTTATTTGGTTCTCTAGAACCTGAGTTCTTGAGTTCTTTGTATATTTTGGATATTTGCCCTCTGTTGAATGTAAGGTTGCAACAGATCTTTTTCCAATCTGTGGACTACCATTTTGTCCTATTGATAGTGTCCTTTGCTTTTCAATTTTTTGATGTCCTATTTGTTGATTGTTGGTTTTAGAGCATAAGCCATTGGTTTCTGTTCAGGATATTATCCCCTATGCTCATGTGTTCAAGGCTCTTCCCCACGTTCTCTTCTCTTAGATTCAGTGTATCTGATTTTATGTGGAGGTCTGTGATCCACCTGGACTTGAGCTTTGTACAAGGAGATCAGAATGGGTCAATTTGCATACTTCTACATGTAGACCACCAGTTGAAACAGCACCATATGTTGAAAATGCTGTCTTTTTTTTTTTAAAACGGGATGGTATCAGGGATGGTATCAGCTTCTTTGTCAAAGATCAAGTGACCATAGGTATGTGGGTTCATTTTTGGGTCTTCAATTCTATTCCATTGATCTACCTGCCTTCTCTGTACCAATACCATGCAGTTTTCATTACTATTGCTTTACAGTACAGCTTGAGATCAGGGATGGTAATTTCCTCAGAAGTTCTTTTATTGTTAAGATTAGTTTTAGGTATCCTGGGTTTTTGGTTATTCCAAATGAATTTGAGAATTGCTCTTTCTAATTCTATGAAGAATTGAGTTGGAATTTTGATGGGAATTGCATTGAATTGGTAGATTGCATTCAGTAAGATGACCATTTTTACTACATTAATCCTGCCAATCCATGAGCATGGGAGATCTTTCCATCTTATGAGGTCTTCTTTAATTTCTTTCTTCATGGACGTGACATACAGATCTTTCACTTACTTGGATAGTCACAACAAAATATTTTATATTATTTGTGACTATTGTGAAGGGTGTTGTTTCTCCAATTTCTTTCTCAGCCCATTTATCCTTTGAGTAGTGGAAGGGTACTGATTTGTTTGAGTTAATTTTATATCCAGCCACTTTGCTGAAGTTGTTTATCAGCTGTAGGAGCTCTCCGGTAGAATTTTTGGGGTTGCTTACTTATACTATCATATCATCTGCCAATAATGATATCTTGACTTCCTCCTTCCTAATTTGTATCACTTTGACCTCCGTTTGTTGTCTAATTGCTCTGGCTAGAATTTTGGTTATTATACTGAATAGGCAGGGCAAGAGTGGGCAGCTTTGCCTTGTCCCTGACTTTAATGGGGTTGCTTTGAGTTTCTCTCCATTTAGTTTGATTTTGGCTATTGGTTTGCTATATATTGCTTTTATTATATTTATGTGTGAAACTTGAATTCCTGATTTCTCCAATATTAGAAACATGAAGAGGTGTTGTATTTTGTCAAAGGCCTTTTCAGCATCTAATGGGATGCTCATGTGTTTTTTTTTTTCCTTTAATTTGTTTTATATAGTGGATTACGTTGATAGATTTCCACATATTGAGCCATCCCTCCATTCCTGAGATGAAACCTACTTGATCATGGTGAATGATCATTTTGATGTGTTCTCAGATTCAGTTTGTGAGAATTTTATTGAGTATTTTGCATCCATATTCATAAGGAAATTGGTCTAAAGTTCTCTGTTTTTGTTGAGTCTTTTTGTTGTTTAGGTATTAGCATAACTGCAGCTTCATAGAAAGAATTAGGTAGTGTTCCTTCTGTTTCTATTTTCAAAATTCTTAGTGATCAGGAAAATAAAATTAAAATGACCCTGAGATTCCATCTCACACCAATCAGAAAGACACTAAGATCAAAAGCATAGGTGACAGCAGATGCTGGCAAGGATATGGTGAAAGGAATACTCCTCCATTTCTGGTGGGATTGCAAGCTAATACAACCACTTTGGAAATCAATCTCATGGTTCCTGAGAAAATTAGAAATAGTTCTACCTTAAGACCCAGCTATAACACTACTTGGTATATACCCAAAAGATGCTCCACCATATAACAAGGAAACATGCTTCAACATGTTTATAGCAGTCTTATTTATAATAGCCAAAATCTGGAAACAAGGCTAATATCCCTCAATAAACGAATAGACACAGAAAATGTGGTACATTTACACAGTGGAGTACTATTTCATCTATTAAAGTCAATAATTTCATGAAATTTGCAGGAAAATGGATGGAACTAGAAAATATTATCCTGAGTGAGGTAACCTAGACACAAAAGAACACACATGGTATGTACTCAGTGATGGGTGGATATTAGCCCAAAAGCTCACAGTGTCTACAATACAACACATAGACCACATGTAGATGCTTCAGTTCTGCATTGAGTGGGAAACAGGATGTTCTTAGAAGGTGCAAAGATGGGGGATCTGGGAGGGAGAGAGGAGAGGAAGTAAATAAGGGGGAAGTATCAGGTACTGGAGGGGATGAGAAAGAGGTACATTGGGTCAGGAAATAGAATAAAAATATGTAGCATTGGGGCATGAGTAACTGGGGATAGCCACTGGAGGGTCCTAGACACCAGGGAAGCAAGAGGCCCCTAGGACCCAACAGGGATGACTTTAGCCAAAATGCACCTGAAAGGAGAGCTCGAAACTATAGAGACCACCTCCAGTAGATAAGCATGACCCCTGAGGCCACTCACCCATTTCAAAGTTTTTAACACAGAAATGTTCTTGTCCAAAGTAAAGACAGGGACAAAAAAATGGAGCAAAGACTGAAGGAAGGGCCATCCAGGGACCACACCACCTGGAGATCTATCCTGTCTTCAGACTCCAAACCCCGACACTGTTGCTGTTGCCAAGAGGTACTTACTTGCTGACAGGAATCTGGTGTGGCTGTTCCCTGGAGATTCTGCCAGCAACTGGCCAATGCAGATGTAATGCTTGGAGCCAACCATCAGACTGAGCTCAGGGACCCTGTTTGGGGAGGTGGTGGAAGGACTGGAATAACAGTGGACCTGGTGGAAGGACTGGAATAACAGTGGACACTGGTGGAAGGACTGGAAGAGCAGAGAGGATTGCAATCCCATAGGAAGAACAATGTCAGCTGGCCAGACCACCCAGTGTTTCCATGGACTAGATCACAAACAAAGGAGTTTACATGGAGGAATCCATGGCTCCAGATACATATGTAGCAGAGGATGGCCTTGTCTGACATCAGTGGCAGGGGAGCCTTGTTGCTCTGGAGATTTGATGCCCCAGCATAGGGAGATGCTGGACTGGTAGGGTGGAAGATGGTGGGCATGTTGGGGAGCACCCTCACAGAAGTAAATGGGAGAGGGGGAAAGGTAGATAGATGTGAGACAGGATTTTGCGGAGGGGTAACTGGGAAGTAGCTTATCATTTGAAATGTAAATGAATGGAATGATTAATAATAAAAATATATGATTTATTGAAATAAGAATTCATTTTTTCTTGAGAGTAAAAGCATCTTTTTTACTAAAAGTCGTAATAAAATTAAGGAGCAATGGCAAATTTAATTATGTCTTATGTACATTTTAAAGGGGGGTTCATGAAGAAATTTAAAAATTTTAAGTTGATTATGCTGGTTTTGTTTACAGCATTTTTCCATGGCTTGAAGTTTTATACAATACTTAATTTTCTTAACTCTAGTTCAAATTTACCAGGGGTAATTGTGTTAAGATTTACCAAAGATAATCATGGAAATTCTGCTAGATTACAAACAGAACTACCAGATTTTTCCCATTGTCTTGTCATTAAAATTGTCTTTATCAATTTTCTCTAATTAAAACCTCCCAATCATAGATCAATCTGAGAAAATTTTAATAACCCCCAACCCACTTCACAATAACAATTCTAGTTTGTTCAAAGCAGTTTTCAAAAGCAATCACAGTGGCAAATTTGAGTGAAAAAAATCATTGCACTATTAGAACTATAATCCTCTAATTGATCTATTGTATTTAGGGCAAATGGTACCCATTTTACCACCAGTGCCCAACATCAAATGACCTATAACTATCTCACTATTCTAGTCTTGACCTGTGTTTACACTTGCCAGTCATGTTATTCTCACAGAGTCATTTTTACTACTATTTAAACAGAAAAATCTTTTTTGCTATGTGGTCCATGTATGCCTTCTCTGTATGTGCTTCTTTCTGGCTCATTCTTTTCAGGTTTAGAGTCATTACGACCTCATCAGAGGCTCTCCCCTATATAATCATATTTAATATGAACTTATAATTTTTCATTTGATCTTAACATAAGATTTTAATTTTGTGTATTCTACTTTCCCACTTAGACAATTGTGCCAGGAGAGAAGTGGTCTTTTTGCTGTATTTGCCTTTATATCTCAGTCAGTTGCAGCGCCCCCCCCCGTGTGTGTGTGTGTGTGTGTGTGTGTGCACACACACACACACACACACACACAAGTAGATATATGTTCTGAATTAGTAAACTGAACTATGACACAAATAGATAAAAATATGTAATTGATACTATCCTGTGAGAAGAAACCTGATAAAATTCTGAGTAGAAATCATGAAAATATTATGCATAAGGCAGAAAAAAATAAATGGAAGAAAGGGTTGTTGTAATAAATTATATAATTTCCTGAATTCAGAAGCACATAAATAAAATTATTGTCATTATGGCAGTCTAAAGAAATTTTAGAGCCATATACCATTCATAAACTGAGGACTGAACAATATGCAAAATTTGTATGTGTGAAATATTTGATACTAGAATTAATTTCGGTAAATTGTTGCTTATTGTTTCATGAACACAGAGTTCAATCCACAATCATTTCAGGATATTCAATTTTTTACTTCATTCCTACTTTGCATATAGAACAGGCATCATAGCTTCTAGCAATTACAAACTATAATGTCTCCAAATCATATAGAAATTTGAGTGAAGGAGATTCAAATATGTTAAATAATAAAGATGGAAGGTAAATGACATTCTAGAAATTTTTAAACGATTGTAAAGCTAGTGATAATGATATTTATTTTCCTCAATGATACTCCAGGTATCCTCTCATTCTTTTCTTGTGAAAGAGAACATAAACATGCACCATTTTGAATGGGTAAACTCAATTTCTTTTTATTTTTGGTAAGAAAAAATCATAATACATTACTAGAAAATTAATTATGTTTAGTGTGATACAAGTATATTGAATGCTTTCAAATTGATGAATACTATGCCCCTGATTCCACATTTATATTAATAATGAAAGGGGGAGATTTTTTAAATGTACTGAAATTCATTGTATTTCAGCATGAAGTTGAAAGCTTTCTGACTTTTTTTTTTCATTAACACTGGCTTAGTGAAGCATCTATTCTCCAAACATACATGATGAGAATACTGCATTTGAAATTGTTTCTTTTTTAGAGCAACCATGGAAATGGTTACTTGAAAAGGCCAATAGTTTCTTGATGTATTGGAGTTTCTTCTTTTTGAAAATCTGTCAGTCGTATTACAAGTTCTCTTAAAGTTTAAATTACCAATTACAGGTTTCTCAGCTGTGCAATTCTATTACAATATCCTTCTAAAGTAATTTGTGAGAAACATTTTAAATATTTTAAATTGTTTTTATTCTATTTTATTTTTTTTATGTATAACCTATAGAATTTTTGTTTACCCTCAAACTCAGATGCCTAGATACCAGAATAAGAAGAAAATCAACAATAGCCAGGCCAGTATATCACTACAGAGACCAGCTTTCTACTACAAGAAGCCCTTAATATTCCATGAAAAGTGAAGCACAGGGGACAAAAACTTTTAAGCGAAATTGATGAAGATCATAGAGATCTTAAAAGAAGTGAATAAATCCCTTAAATAAATCAAGGAAAAGATGAACAAAAATTGAGGAAATGAATAAATCCCTTGAAGAAAGCCAAGAAAAGAACAGTTGAAAGAAACAAATAAAACTCCTCAATACTTGAAAATGAAAAGAGAAGTAATAAAGAAAACACAAATGGAGGAATCCTGGGAATGTTAAACTTAGGTAAGTGAACAGGAACTACAGACTCAAGCATCATTAACAGAGTACTAGTGATGGAAGAGAGATTCTCAGGCATTGAAGATACAACAGGAAACTAGATATATTAGACAAAGAACATGTTAAATCTAAAACAAACAAACAAAAAACTCCTAAGAAAAAACTTCCTCAAAGACCCAGAAAATATTTCAACAATACCTTTGAAGAAAATTTTCCTAGCTTAAACAAAGAGATACATATAAAGGTATAGAAAGCTTACAGAATACCAATATATTGGACTACAAGTCAAAGTCATCTCATAGTATAACAATCAAAAAACAAAGATACAGAGAAAAGATAGAATCTTAAAAATTGCAAAGGAAAAAATTAAGTAACATATAAATGTAAATCTGTTAGAATTACACCCAGCTTTTCAATGGAGACACTAAAAGCCAGAATGACCTGAACAGATGTGCTTCAGAGTCTAAGAGACCACAGATGCCAGCATAGACACCTATACTTAACAAAACTTTCAATCATAATAGAAGTAGAAATGAAGATATTCTGTGATAAAGTCAAATTCAAATAATGTCTATCTACAAATGGAATTCTACAGAAGGTTCTAAAAGGAATGATTCAAACCAGAGGTATTAGATACATCCATGAAAACCTGGAAATAATTAACTTCAAGACAACAAAACCAAAAGAAGTAAAACACACATAAGCACACACACACACACACACTACACACACACACAGAGAGAGAGAGATTCACCAACACTGCCACCATCACTACTATTACCACCAACACAGAGCAGCAGCAGCAGCAACAACAAAAACCAAAACAACATAACAGAAATTAAACAATCATTAGTCATTGATATATCTCAATATTAATTGACTCAATTCTCCCCCAAAAGACACGGATTAGCAGAATAGATGGAAAACGGGATCCATCCTTCTGCTGCATACAAAAGCTAAAACTCAAAGATAGATATTACCTTAGAGTAAAAGTTTAGAAAATGATTTTCTAAACAAATGGAGCTTAAAAAGTAAGCATGGTGGATCCATTCTATTATCTAACAAAATAGACTTCAAACTTAATCAAAAGAGATTGGAAAAGATGCTTCATACTTGTATCCAGTGAAAAATAGATTGAAGACTCAGACATAATTCTACACACCTATGGACACCTGATCTTTTTTATAAAGAAGCCAGAAATATATAATGTGAAAAAAGAAAGCATTTAAATACTGATGCTGGTCTAACTGGATGCCTGAATGTAGAAGAATGCAAACAGATTCATATTTATCACGCTGTACTAAACTCAAGTGCATGTCGATCAAAGACTATAATATAAAACCAGACACACTGAATCTGATAAAGAGAAAATGGGGAATAGTCTTGAGTACATTGGAACAGGAGACAACTTTTTGAATAATAGACCAATAGCACAGACACTATGGTCAACAATAAATAAATGAGACCTCATGAAACTTCTATAAGGCAAAGGACACCATCAATAGGATAAAATGGCAGCATAAGGATGGGAAAAAGATTGTCACCAACTCAATATCTGACAAAGGGGTAATATACAAAATATATAAAGAACTTAATAAATAGACATTAAACAACTAAATAAGCCAAATAAAATGGAGTATAATTTTGAAATAGAGAATTTTTATCAGTTGAATCTTGAATAGCTGAGAAATACTTACATGTTTAACATCACTAGCCACCAGAGATATCTAAATCAAACCTACTTTGAGATTCCATCATACACATGCTAGAATAGCTAAGGTCCAAAACACAAGTGACAGCTCATGCTGGCAAGGATATGGGGCAAAGCAACCTACCTCCATTGCTGGTGGATAGTGGAAACTAGTACAGCCAATATGGAAATCAATATGGAAGTTCCTCAGTAAGACAAGATCTACCTTAAGACCAGCTATGCCATTCTTGAGCATACACCTGGTGAAGAATGTTGCATCCTACCACAAATATACTTGCTCAATTATGTTCATAGCAGCCTTATTCATAACAGCTCAAAACTGGAAACAACCTAGATGTCGTTGAACTAAAGAATGAATCAAAAACATGTCATATATTTATACAATGAAGTACTATTCAACTGTTAGGAAAAAATGACATCATGAAATTTTCAGGAAAATGATTAGAAGAAGAAAAATTCATACTGAATGAAACAACAGACCCAAAACCATATCCATGATATGTACTCACTTAAAATGGATATTAGCTGTTGAGTAAAGGGTAATCAGACTAAAATTCACAAACCCAGAGTGGTCAAGTAACAAGGAGGGCTCTAGGGGGGAGTGAAAGTGGTCTCTCTGGGAAGGGAAATAGAATAAAATTATGTGGGTGGACTGGAGGCAGATGGGTATGAGAATAGGAAGGATTAGGTGGCAGTGGGAAGGGACTGAGGGAGAGAGTAAAGAGAAACAATTGTAATTGAGAGGCATTTGTGAGGGCAATGTGGAACCTAGTGCTATGAAAAACTTCTTGGAACATATTAGGGTGACCCTAGCAAGGACTCTAGTAATGGAGGCTATAGAGCCTGAACTGGCTATCTTCTACAATCAGGAAGTCATACTAGTGGTGGACTGGGACACCAACCCAGTCATAAAACCTTTGCCTGACATGTTTTTCGTTATAAAATGTGCTGGGTCAATGGTGATCAGGGTGTATGAGAACAGCCAACTAATGGCTCATTTAACTTGAGTCCCATGCTGTGAGACATCACACTCTGGATAACCAGGAGCCAGAAGCTGATAGTCAAGAGACAAAGGATAAAATCAAAGAAGACTTAAAGAAGACAAAAATTCAATGAAATGATTTCTAATGAAATTCTGTAATACTAAGTCTAGTCCAATGTACATTGCGTAGTCTTACTTCAGAAGGTGATATTGGCAGAAGCAGGTAACCACAGCCAAGCATTAGGCAGAGCACTGTGATCCCAGTGTCTGAGGACATCATGAGAGTACAGGCTATAGAATCAACTCTGCAGGGCTCATATGGGCTCATAGAGACTGAAGTGGCAGTCAAGGTCTGTGCTAGGTCCTCTATTTACATGTTATGATTGTTAGCTTCACTGTTTTGGAGGACTCCTAAGAGTGGGAATGGGGATATTTCTGACTCTTTTACTTGGTTTTGGGCTTCTTTTACTCCACTGGGTTGCCTCATCTAGCTTTGATATGAGAGTTTTTATCGAGTTTAATTTCTTTTGTTACTTTTGGTTGACATACCTGGGAACCCCACACTTTTCTGAAAGGGATAAAAGAGCCGTAGATCAGAGAGAGAGAAAGAGGAGAGAGAGAGAAGAGAGAGAGAGAGAGAGAGAGAGAGAGAAGACAGAGAGACAGAGAGGAGGCAGGGAGGGAGGGGATGAAGGGAAAGAGAGAGAAAGGGAAGTGACAGTGGCACTTGGAGAAGTGAAGGGTGGGGAGGCTGTTGTAGATGTATTTTATGAAAGTAGAATAAATAAAAATCAGACTGAAACAACCCTAAACTTTCAGAACGTATTTAAATATTTGTGGCTTCAAACTTGTAACCAAAAGATATAGACTGAAGTTTAGAAATAAAGTCTGTATTTCTGTTTCTGAACAGGACACTCACCTTAGATTTGATGATAGGCAAACATCTTAAAGTAAAAGGATGAAAAAAAAAGTACTATAATCAAACAGTACCGTGAAGAAAGCCAGCTTTCCTAATATATAATAATATACACTTCAAACTCAAACAAGGAACAGTTAATCAAGAAAGTATTTCTATCCTAAACATATATGCACCATACTGTACCCAATTTCCTAAAACATGTATTACTGAAATTGAAGATACAGATTAACATCAATCAATAGTAGAGAATCTAAATATCCCAGTTACTAAATTAGAAAGGTCATCTCTACAAACAATAAACAGAGTAGCATCATAATTAAATGGCATCATAACACCAAGTGATCTTAACAGATATTTACAGAATAATCCACTTAAACACCAAATGATGTACATTTTTTCTCAGTAGCAAACAAAAGCTTCTCTAAAATAGACTATCACATTGGTAAACAAAAATCTTTTAACAAATTTAGAAAATAGTGAAATAACTGTCCTTTCATAATAAATAAACTGTGTTTCATAATAAACTTCAAATAAATTTCATATACTATATTCATCCTGAACAAAATGCAGTAAAATATAAAGTGACAGCAAACAAATATAAGTACAAAAACCCATGAAAATAAAAACATCTCACTAATAAATGGCAAGTGATGAAATAAGAAATCATTAAAGATATTTTTAAAATCCTAGAGCTGAGTGTAATAATACTTCTCATCAAATTAAAAGTTATCCTATGAGCAAAATTTATACCTCTAGGTGCCAACATTAAAACATAAAAAAAACAAAACAAATTAAGGACTTAATGATATAATTCAAGAATTTGAAGAAACAAGAAAAATGTAGTAGATAAAATTAATGACACAAATAAAAAAAATACAAAGAATTAATGAATCTAAGAGCTTCTTCTTTGAGAAGATAAATGAGATTGACATGCTTTTACTCAAAAATACTCCCCAAAACAAAAAGACACAAACAGAATCATAAGTGAACTGGGAAACATTACAACAGACAACAACGAAATTCAGGATATTATAAAGGGGTACTTTAAAAACCTGTAGTCACTGAGTGGAAAATCTAAAAGAAATGAACACATCTCCACATTCCGGTGAAACCACAAAATTAAATCACAATGAGATCTCAAACCTAAATAAACTCATGACAAATGAGAAGGCTGAAACAATAACAAAAAGACTTCTCACTAAAGGGAAAAAACCGCAGGTCCAAATGGATTCTTCACAGAATTCTATTAGATTTTCTCTTTTTAAATATTATTTATTTACTTTATGTGCATTGCATTGTTGTTTTGCCTACATGTATGTCTTTGTGAAGGGTTTGGATCCTGGAGTTACAGACAGCTGTGAGCATCCATGTGGGTGCTGAGAATTTAACCTGGGTCCTCTGGAAGAGCACAGGTGCTCTTAATCATTGTACCATCTCTCCAGCCTCTATTAGATTTTCAGAGTGGATCTATAGTCAATTATTTTTATTCAAAGGAATAGAAACAAAGGAAATACTCATACGTAACAGTATTATTCTAATTTCAAAACCAAGTACAGTTACAACAGAAAAAAGAAAAGTACAGTTCAATGGCCCTGGTGAAGACAGGAATCTAAATTTTAGGCTAGAACAAGGAGTAGGCTTCAGACATGAAAATGACTTTGGCCTAGGCCAGGGAAAATAGGCTCAGATACTTTGGTCATCCTAATAAGCCCTTAGAAACAGTGATCACAGGAGTGTTCAGGGAATTAGGTATAATGCCTTGCTTGTTCTTTGACTATTTGTGTTTATTTTCTTGCTTGTTTCTTGACTATTTGCATCTATTATATTGCTAGTTCCTCAACCTAGAACTGACCTTAATACATGCATGTAATTAAAATGGTTATAAAAGCAAAAAGGAGGAGAGGGATGGGATACAGAGTTCTAGGGAGGGGAAATGGTGAAAGGGGATAACATCTGAAATGTAAATAAATAAAAATATACAAATAAAAAATAAAAAAGAGGACAAAAGAAAAAAAGAAAAATGCTCAATAAAATACTGTAAAATGAAATACAGACACACATAAAAAAGATTGGTCCACCTTGACCAAATTGGCTTTATCACTGAAATGTATCAATGGTAAGTAATAATATGCAAGATATGTAACTAAATAAAAATAATAAATTACATAAATAGACTTAGGCACAAATCACATTATCATATCAATAGATGAATTAAAAGCCTATGACAATATCCGAATGACTTCATGATAAATGTCGTAGAGAGGATAGGACTACAGGGAACATTTCTCAATATAATAAGAGCTATATATAACTAACTTACAGTCAACAGCATCATAAATGGAGGACAACATGAAGCAATTTCATTGAAATTCATGGCAAGACAGGAATGTTCACTATCTTCATCCCTCTTTAATACTGTGCTTAAAACACTAGCTTGAGCAATAAAGCAAAAGAAAAATATATAAAGTGATAAAAATTAGGTAAAGAAAGAAAGAAAATTAGGTAAAGAAAAAAAATAGGTAAAGAAGTCAGTCACTGTGTGCAGATGATGGTATTTTACATGAGATCCCAAAAATTCTATCACAAATTTTCTAAAAATGATCAGCAATTTTAACAAAGTTTCAGGATGCATTATCAACTTAGAAAAAGATCAACAGTCTTACTATTATATAAATACTGAGAAAGAGATCATGGAACCATTTCCATTCACAATAGCTTCAAAGTAAACAAATTATCTTGGATTAACCATACAAAGATGGTCACACACCTCTATAATGGAAACTAAATCTCTGAAGAGAGAATGGCAATAGAAAACGGAAAGGCTCCAGCTATATATGCAAGGAGCTATATATAAGTGGGAGAAGAGATCCTTGTCCCATGAAGGCTGGACATCGTGGGGGGGTGATACTCGAGGGTGGGAGGTGAGTACAGGGGAGGGTGGGTGGGGGTACACCAACGTGGAGGCAGGAGGAGGGGGGAAGGGATAGTGAGTTCCTGGGAGGGAGAGGGAAATGGGGTAAGGAGAGAACATTTGAAATGTCAAAAAAAATTTTCCAATAAAAATTTCCAATAAAAAAAAAAAAAAAAAAAAAAAAAAAACGGAAAGGCATATACTCATTGATTGGTAGAACCACTGGTAAAAAGATATTTACAGATTTCATACAATCCCAATGAAAATCCCAATCTTATTCTCCATAGAAGTAAAGAAATCTACCTTCAAATTCGCTTAGAACTACAAACACCTCAGAGAGATTAAGATAGCTGAGACAAACCTAAAGGGGGGGGGATAGTAAAAGTGGAGAGATTGCCATATCAGTCCTCAAGCAATATTACAAACGCCAGGGTAATATTAATAATAATTTTGAAAAACAGTATAGTATTGGCACAAAACCTGATGTGTAGACCAATGGAAAAAAATAGTATATCACAACATAACTACACATAATAGCAGCCACTTGAATTTGATAAAGATGTCAAAAATAAACTCTGGAGAAAAGACAGCATCTTCATTTAACAAATGGTGCTGGGAAAACTTGATATCCATGTGTAGATGAATGCAATTAGACCTTATCAATCACTTTTTCACAAAAACAAGCTCCAATTGCATCAAGCTTAAATCTGAAACCTGAAACACTGAATACAAAAGAGTCCCTCTGCCTAGGTATTAAATCCAACAGCTAACAAGGGAAACCTAACAAATTCTAAGCTCTGAACAGCTTAAGGAAACACTCAAGGGCAGAAAGAGAAAGCCCTCACAATGAGAAGGAAAATCACTGTTGGTTTTACATCTCACAAAAGATTGATAATACCGAATGTATAAAGAACTGAAAGAAAACAAGGATTCCAACAGATAAATGATCCAGTTTAGAAAATAGACTGCAAGGCTTAATAGAGTTCCCAAAGAAGAATATAAAGTGGGTAAAAATATCTAAAAATTTTTTTCATTCCTAGCAATTAGGGAAATGCAAATCAAACAGCTTTGAGATATCATCTTAGCCAGGTGTGAATGGCAAAGATCAACAAACAACTCAAAACAAATGTTTTAAGGGAATATGGGAAAGGGTAACCTTTATTAGCTCTTGATGGTGACACAGACTGATCCTGTCACTCTAGAGAGCAGTGTGGAAGAATCCTCAAAAATAAATAAATGAATAAATAAATAAATTAGTCTACTATAGGACCTACATATATCAGTCACTGACGTGTGCCCAAAGGACTTGACATCCTACTCACAGATACTTGCTCATCCATGTTTATTGCTGTAATATTCACTAGCTTGGAGATGGGAACAACCAGAATAATAAATGAATAAGGAAAATGTGGTATGTATACATTATGGACTACTATTGAGCTATAAAGTAATATTATATAATGAACTTGCAGGTAAACGGATGGAACTAGAAAGTTTATATTGAATGTGGTAACTCAGATCCAGAAAGACAAATAGTGCATATTATCTCTCATCTGTGATTCCTAGCTTCAACCTCTGAAATATAAATATATAATACAAAGTCATTGTAGAAATCAGAAAAGTAAAAAGACATCACAGGGTGGGGTACTATAAATAAATAGCAACACATAAGAGATTTGAAAGGAAATTGAGTAAAACGCAGGGTAGGCTTTAAACTGAGAAGGGACAGGAAGTTCAATACAGATAGAAAATAATGTTACAATAAGGATATTTGAAAACCCATTAAAATCATATTATTATTTATTTGCCACAAATTACATATAACACATATAAGGCAATGTGTATGCATATATTCTAAAAGTGAAGTTATAACATTTGGGTGACAAAACTTTCTCCAAGAGCCATAGACTGTCTAAGAAAATTCCCAATACAGGGCATGAGAAACCCCATTTTTTAGTTGCTTGTCAGGAGAGTCCAAGTAACTCTCAAAACAATATAAGCTTTTGTTGTTGGCTTTGATTGCCTCCCATGGGTCGAACATTGTGTTCTCACTACTGAAGACACAATGTAATTTGAATACAAGACCCAGATGACCTGAGCTGAATTTGACTTTCAAGTTTCTTCTCTGAGGATTAACTTTTACAGTACCTGAGGCTGCCATACAAGTTTTCAAGAGATGAATGCTTGAAACACCTTTTAACACAACAATTACCAGCATAAACATGTAAAGGTGCAATAGTTGCACACATTGGACAAATAATCATGAAGGCACAGAAACAACTCACTACTTGGTTTTTACTTTAATTCCTGATTGGCTACAAAAACCATACCTAGTTACTCATATTCATTTACATCCTTCTCTCAGTCTCTTTCACCCTACTCTGCTAAGAATATTTGCTTAATTGGGCAGAACATAATGATACATAACTGGTTAAGATAGTAGATTTGTCAAGTGTGCTGCCATATGTAAGGAATAAAAAGGAAGTTATTTATTTATTATCTGGATGATAATAAATAAATACCTTCATTTTAAATAATGCATTTTATATTATACATAATCTTTCAAATAATTATAACTTTTAAAACTCAAGTATTATGTATTTAATAGAAACTCTAGATAAAACACATTATCATCTAATTAGACACGAAAAAATTCTTTGATGAAATTCAACACTCCTTCATGATAGGTCTCATAGAGATAACTGATACAAGGCACATACCTAAATGTAATAAAGGCATTGTGTGGTAAGCCTATAGCCAACATCAAATTAAATGGAGAGACTCAAAACAATTCCACTAAAATCAAGAACAAAACAAAACTGCCCACTCTTTCCATATCTATTCAATATAGTTACTTGAACTTCTGGCTAGAAAATAGGACAAATAAAGGAGATCCAGGGGATTCAAATTCGAAAGGAAGAATTCAAAGTATAGATATTTACTATGATAAGATAGTATACACTAGTGACCCCAGTGAAATTCTACTAGGCAAACTCATACATACAGCTGATACATATCTTCAATCAAAGTGGCTAAATACAAGATTGACTCAAAAGAATCAGTAGTACATTTATATACAAATGACAAAGAATATGAGAACGAATTCATGGAAACAACACCCTTCACAATCTCCACAAATAATATAAAAATCTACTAGGGTTACTCTAACCAAGAAACTGAAGGATCTGTATGATAAAATCGTCAAGCCTTTCAAGTTGGAAATTGAAGAAGATATCAGAAGATTGAAAGAACACCCATGCTCATGAATCAGTAGGGTCAACAGTAAAAGTGGCTATGTTACCAAAAGGAATCTACAGATTCAACACAGTCCCCACAAAAATTGCAACACATTACTTTATAGACTTTGAAAGAACAATACTCAAAGACTCAACATCATATTGAAGAAAAAATAAATAACAACAGTAATCAAAAGAGAATAGCTAAAACAATCCTATACATTGAACAACTAGAGTTGCCACCATGCCTGATTTCAAGCTGCACTACAGAGCAATAGTAATTTTTAAAAAAAAAATCATGGTCTTGGTATAAAAAACAGACAGGTGGATCACTAGAATCTAATTGAAGATGTGAACTGGGTACAGATCTAAACAGAAGATTTTCTACAGAGGAATATCTCATAGCTGAGAAACACTTAAAGAAATGTTCAAACATCCTTAGACATCAGGGAAATGCAAATCAAAAATACTTTGAAATTCCATCTTACACCTGTCAGAATGGCTAAGATCAGAAACACAAATGACAGCTCTTTCTGGCAAGAAAGATGAGCATGGGAAATACTCCTCCATTTCTGGTGAGAGTGCAAAGTTGTATAGCCACTGTGGAAATCAATATGGCAGTTTCTCAGAAAACTGTGAGTCTACCTCACCACCCAGCTATACCTCTCCTGAACATATACCCAAAAGAAGCTCCACCATACTACGTGAACACTTGCTTAGCTGCTTTACTCATGGTAGTCAGAAATTGGAAACAACCTAGATCTCAAAAAATAAATAAATAAATTAAATAAAAATTAATGTGGTAGTTTTATACAATGGAGCATTATTTATCTGTTTTTTAAAATGGCGTCAGGAAATTTGCTGGCAAATAGAACTAATAAAAATTCATACTGCGTGAGGCAACCGAGAACGAGATAGACAAATATGATATTTAAAATAGAAAATAGCTATTCAGTAAAAGATAATCATGCTAAAATCCACAGACCCAGAGAGGCTTAGAGAGGTAAGAGGAGGCATTAAGTGAGGATTCAAAAATCTCCCTAGGAAGGAGAAACAGAACAGATTTCAAGGGTAAATTCTGAGCAGGTGGCAATGGGAACAGGAGAGATCAGGTGTTTATGTGGGGGTTGGTGTGGGGGAGAATACTTGGAGAGAAGACTAGATTGATGGCAACTTTCCAGGATTGGATAGAAACTAGAACAACGGAAACTCCATGGAATCTACAATAGTGACACCTAATGGGGAACAAAGAGCCTGAACCAGCCATCCATTGTAACCAGACAAAGCCTCAAGTGGAGTGATGGGCACACACAACCCAACCACAAAACCTCTGACTTACAGTTTGCCCTAACTGCAGGATATACATGGACTGGAACTTATCACAATTGTCATCAGAGAGACCAGATAGATTTCATCCACCAACAGATAGGGAGGATATAGAACCTCACAGTAAAATATTAAGAGGAACTCAGGGAGTCCTGAGGAGAAGAAGGAGGAAAGATTGGAGGATCCAGAGGAATAAATGGACACCTCAAGAACATGGCCCACAGAATCCAATGACCAGGACTCATTTGAGCTCACAGAGATCAGGGATCCTGTATATGTTTGACCTAGGTCCTCTGCATGTATGTTACAGTTATTTAGCTTGGTGATCTTGTGGGACTTCTAAGAGGGGAGCTGGAGCTGTCTTTGACTCTTTTGGCTGCCTTTGGGATTATTTCCCTCCTACTGGGTTGCCTTATCCAGCCTTGATATGATGGTATGTGTCTGATCTTATAGTTTGTTATACCATGTTTGGATGTTTGGTTTATATCCAAAGGCCTGCTAGTGTCTGGGAGTGGGGAATGGCTATGAGGGGGTAGGGAAGTGGAGGAGAGAGAACTGGGGTAGGGGAGGGAGTGGAAAACTGCAGTCAGGATGCAATATATGAGAATAAATAAATAAATAAGTAAATAAATAAAATTCAAGAGGGAAAATAATGTAAACTCTTACAAAGAAGAAACTACTTCTTGAATGAAATGGTGAACCTAAAATATAAAGACATAATTCATAAAATTTACCAAATGGCATTTTAATAGGAAACATGCAAATGTAACACAAATGATAGAATTGAAAAAATAATTTCAAATAGTCAAAATACATACCTAATATATCTATGACATATAAAATATACTTGTAAATTGATAAGGAAACACCTATACAAAAATTGGGTAAAGTATCTGAAGTTCATCATTTTTAGAAGAGGAAAAATCTAAAATGGAAACAGATTTATACTTAAAAATGTTTAAAAGCTTAAGATACATAGCCAAACTTCGAATTAGTTAATATATATATTAATGTCAATACCTCTATGACTATCTCATTCATTAAAAATCCATAATTCACTCACATCTTGCTTGTATACAAGGAAATGTCTATATATATTTGTAAAAATGGAAATGGCATGATTTTTGTTTTAAAAAGTCTTTCAAGAGCTATATGAAAACTAATATCCTTTATCCAAACAATGGCACACTTTGGACTCTCTCCCAAAGATAAAGAAATTATTTAAAGGGCATGCGTTTAAAAATCATGATTATGGAAATGAAAATTCAAAATAAGTTGTGGTTTTTTCATTAAGGAATATTATGAACCTATTAAGGCAAAACGTTGTGTGTTATCCAAAAAAGGAACAAAAGACCTCAAAATAATGGTGCCATTTCTGTTGGACACACATTAGATTCCCACGTGTTACTATTGAGTGCTAAAAAGCAGGATGTAGAAAAGCCAATATTGTATAAAATTTTTCTAAAAGGTGATAAAACTCCTTATTTGTGAATGGGTCTGTGATTCCTAAATATAAATATAAGACTACTGAGAGGAGAAATGGAAGTATGCACACTTGGTTACTAATATGTTCTGACTTTAATTGGAGTGGCTGTAAGGAGCAGTAGTGTGTATCAAGGGGGAAATAAAGATAGAAGCAGAGTATAATAAAAAGCAAGAAAAGGAAAATGAGAATGTTTTGATTAAAGTTAGGCATTTATGTGAGATGATATATCCATAAAAGAAATTAAACAAAATATTTAAATCTAAATTTAAAAACTATTCAGGGAAAATTATAGTATCCTTTTTTCATATTTTTTGTTTATTTGTATGTTTGTAAGTCACTTTGTGTTAATGTGTTTAGAATATTAAATGAAATTGCTTCCATCACTTGGTGCCACAGACAATAAACACATACATGCAGACATACACGCACACACACACACACACGCACACACACACACACACACACACACACACACACACTACACACACACACATATTTCTAGTATGTAGTTAATTGAGTTGAATTTAGGGCTCTAAAAATTCCTATAAGTGTTTCTTCCTTTATTTTACAAATGTAAATTTATGAAAGAATAATTATCCTTTATAGCTGGTATAACTGCATCATAATAGAAACTGAGGAAATAGTTGTTGAATTTTTGGAATAAGGAATTAATTATGATTTTTAAAGAATTATTAAAAATCTTGTTTCTAAAGAGGTTTTAATGTATAGTAAAGTTTACTTCATATTTTTTACTATCATCTTTTTATATTAATAACTCAGAAATGACCAACATTTAGAATAAAAGTTAACCTGATTTCAGCATTACACAATACATACATATACTGTAAACACATCATATGTTGTGTTTTAACATGTCTTAATTTTATATTTTTACTGAAATAATTTTTCAATAAATATGTATTTTTATTAATTTTGAGAATTTGGTACACTATAACTGTATTTACATCATGTCTACTCTGTACTTCCTCTTTGACAACACTCTCCACTACATTTTAACTTCATGACCTACTCTTTAATTATTATGACTACACACACACATACATACATATATATATATATATATTATATATATATATATGCATATATTATCTCTTTGGAAAGTAAACAGGGTCCAAGGATATTTAAAATTATGACTAGACTTTGACTTTGTAGGTATAGCTTAGTGATCAAGGACTCATCTAGCATATTCTAGGCCATAGGGTTGGTCCTTAGAACTCCAAAAAAGGAAAGGAAATTGAGACAAATTTCTGGGGCAGCACTAACTTAAATCAGAAAATGTAGAGGGTTTTTTTATTAGAAATAAATTCAGGTCCTGTAATTTACTATATTAGTGTCCTCAATAAAAATTAAGGACTATGCAATTGGTTTGTTTTGTTCCTCTAATCAATAACTGTGTGATTCTCGTGTGTCCTCTGTAGTATCAAGCTTACAGGAGGAATGGCACATGAAAATCCCAGCACATGCCAAAAGCTAGTTTTTTCCTACTGTTAATAGCAAGGTATGAATAAGGACAAAGGCAATATATTCTTTAATATATGCTCACCAATGGATATATATATATCTTAGCAGGAACAGTGTATAAAGCACTGCATTCATCCAAAGCATCTCCCCCAAACAGATCTGAAGCCTGGAGCCGGGATCGTGACCAAGTTAGATTTAGCAAGACATCAGGAGACACATAATCTAAGGCCAAGTATTTATTTTAAAGCTGTTAATAAGAATCAGTAGAAAGCAAACACTAAAGATCAAGAGGAAATGTTGGTTAAAGCAACAAAAAATCTAAAACAGAATATAGGAAGCCATAACAGAACAGAAGGAAAATAATAGCTGTGTACACTAATAATGCTTAAAGGTTCTAAGGGAACTCAGGCATCATCAGAAATCTCCTTGCCTTTTTTTTTTTCCAAGTAAGCGAGAAAACAATACCTCTGCCAATTAAACCAATATGTGAATATCCCTGAATTGGATGATAAGAACAAGAATTAAATGAAATGGATTAAAACTTCTCATAATATGAATTACCACCCATCTATTAATTTGTTAACTATTTCATATTAATATTTGATTCTGTTTTTTAAATTGTCCCAAGAAAGGTTCACCAGCACTCTCCATTTATCTTAGATAACAAGCACAACTTTCATTAACTCTAGTGAATTCTTCTGAGCCCATTAATATGCAAAACCTTCCCAGTTCATACTGCCTATGTGTTGACCTGTGAAATCTTCATAGTTTTAAATTAGTAGGTGGCTTAGGAAGCAATATCCTCATGCCTGCCTGGCAGATTAGGCCAGAGTAAATAATACGTTAAGTCAATTTCCAGTGGAACAAAACAGGAGTGACGCTTAATTTATTATATTAAAGTACCTAGTCAGCCTCCTTGCAAAAGGAATGAGCTCCACATTTTTCCCGTTTTATAGGAAAAACATACAGATTAGAATAAGTATATACTACAAAAATAAAACAAAACAGCTGACTAGCAGTGGTCTATAAGTGGAGACAGAATATAAAATATAACCAGAGAGAATCTTCTGGTTTCATGGGCAACAAACACAAACCAAACCAAACCAAACCAAACCAAACCAAAACCAAAACCAAAACCAAAACCAAAAAAATAAACTGCAAAGAATGGGGCTGAGAAAGGTAGTGAAAAAAGAAAAACAGGAAACATGCCACCACAGGAACCCCTCTGCTAGAAAGTAACAGTGCATACTCAACAAGTGAAACAGGGTAACTCTTCCATTAGGTGGAGAAGATGAACTAAGCCAGAAGTCCTAACAATTCATTTTGGAAGTACATTTCCTCAACAGGTAAACAGTTTACTTAACCAGCATCTCTTGTCTTACATAATTGAATATTGATTGAAAAGATGCATTTAGTACCTTCCTAGTGAAATAGGTAGGCACTGCGCTGAGAAGGACTCAATAGATGGATCACAGATCACGGCTTCCTGCTGACAAATGAAGGATCTAAAGCATGTGTTCATCAATAGTATCAGCCCTGCTGCTTTCTTCTGTAAGTCCTCATTGTTATTCCAGACACTGGCAGCCCCAATAATTCTATCAAATTCACTTGAATTCAATTCAGATGAAGAAAATTAAAAAGATTCACCAATTTGATTCATGAAATACCTGCAAATAGGGAAAATGCATTTTACTGCTGTTCTACAAAAGGGCTTTGTCAAAAACCTGGGTTCCATTTTAGCCTTGAAACATCTTTCCCTAGAGTTAATTGTTATATGAAATAGAGTCATCTTTTGACAAAAACATAATGAGATAAAGGCAATAATTTATAAAAAAAAAAATCAACAATCTATAACTCTGACAAATTTGAATGGACAGCACATCTGCAGTTGCTTCACACAAAAAAATCATCACTAAAGACATACACTTTTTTAAGTAAGAAAAAAAAGACTGTCTTGGTAATTTCCTGTTGGATAGTAAAACAGAGCTTGGCAAAGTTGCCTTGGGAAGGGTTGTTTACCACTTGGAAAGGGTATCAGGCATGTACTGGATATGATGCAATGTCACAGAACAGCATCAGCTGTGTAGTTGCCAAAAATGACATCAATTCCTTCTCCACAAAGACAGACATTGTTAAGGGTACCATTAATGAAGCACACACTTTTTTCCCCACTTTTCTTCTATGGAAGTAAGAGATCAAGGGACTCATCCCAGTGAAATTACCTTTCTAGAATATAAACAACAGCATCAAAAACAAACACTTCAATGTATTTTGTGCCTCAAAGATTTTTAACATAGTAAAAATTAATAAAAATGTATTTACTAAATATATTTTAATCCTACAAAATTATACCTTACAATTATCAATGATTATTTATGATTATCTGATTTAAATGTTTCATATGAATAAATTGTAATGGATTTTTCAATACTCTGTGCTGCTCAATAAATCCGTATTAAAGTTTGTAATTACTTCATGCTTTCAATAAAATCCAAAGTGACTCCTACTTATTTTGTAGTTTTTTAAATCTCAAATTCTTTCATTATCTATACCATTGCTACATTAGATGTGTGCAATTTCCCTTATATACACTATGGAAGATCTGACTTTACAGGGACAACTGGAATATTTTATAGTCACACAGCAAACAAATAGCAAGGCTGGGAGTCAAAAAAGCTACAATTTTTATTCCAAAATCTGTACCCTCTCTCTCTCTCTAGTTTTGTGTTAGCAACTGTCCTAAATGTCCTGGAGAATATCACCAATGATAACAACAGGATTGATGAGTATTTAACAATCATAACCCATTGATTAACTATATTATCTACAAAGTATCTGACAACCACTCCTTAACAAAACCTGCAAAGTTATATGGATAGAGAGAAAGATGAAGAAGACAGGAAAAAGAGAAAGGTCTTCATTGACTTATAAAATATTTATTGAGTGCTAACTATATATCATACTCTCCTAAAAACTTGGGATATAACAGCATTCAGTATCATTTATCCTACAGTGTATTGATAAATATACAAATCACAATCCTGATACTGCTCAGTGCCATGAAAACATTACCACATGTGTGCAGCAGGATGTTTGAATAGTTATGATGGTTAAAAAGACTCATGAGGGAATTATAGTGAAGAAAATAAGAGTAGCAATTGGTCTTATCCTGTTAACAATGATTAAGTATGGTTTCAATAGCCTGAGGTGGTTTGGGTTAAAGAGCACAAAGAAAGTTAAAATGCATAAAGATGCTGGTGAAACTAGAATGCAAAGAGTGATATGTAATAGGAAGACAGTGGAAATAAAGCTGGAGAGGACAGCTGGCAGCAAGTCTTGTAGGATTATATGAAAGGACTCTTTCCTTTTCAAAACAATGGGAATCCAATGAATATCTTTGATACTTTTTTTTTTTTTTTTTTTTTTTTTTGGAGTTTCAAGACAGGGTTTCTCTGTGTAGCTCTGGCTGTCCTGGAATTCACTCTGTAGACCAGGCTGGCCTCGAACTCAGAAATCCACCTGTCTCTGCCTCCAAGTGCTGGAATTAAATGCGTTTATGCCACCACTGCCCGGCTTTTTTAACATTTTTTTTCTTTTTTATTCCTTTGATTCTTTAATGTCTTTAAAGATGACTATAATTTTGAAAAGATGAAACTGAAGAAAGGGTTAGGATGATAGTGCAGTCATCGGGCAGAAGATAGGAGCTCAGATTATGGTGATAGTATTGAAAACAAGAGAAATGTTCACAAGCTAGAGAAATAGAGCACACCACCAACATTCTTATGATTACTGTTGTGGGTGTTTACTTGTATGGTAGAAATTAAGCTTATGTTTACAGTACTATTTATGCAGCCTATGAGGAAATATGGATCAGGAATTATCCATAGGTTTCTTATTTGATAAACAAAATGCATAAGGGAGGAAAGAGAAGACTGTGTTAAGAGCCAATTATGTTTTGCTTATTTTTGATATACTGAGAGTATTGTACTTTTGAATAAACTTACAAGATTCTAGATCTCAGATAGAGGTCTGACTATATAAAAAAGACTTCAAGCTAATTATTAAATGGTTAGCAAGGCAGGGCAGTCATAATAATTTGTATTCAAGAACTTCTAATTCTCTGTTCTTTGGGATACAGGATAAGATTGAACATCCTACCAGATTTATCATTCAGGGACTCATCTAAAACAGAGGTTATGCCAGGCTTAATGGGGCATGCCTTTAACCATATCACCTAGGAGGCATAGCAAGCTGATTTCCTTGTGTCTAAGTCCATATTGGTCTACATAGTGATTTCGCCAGACAGCCAGAGCTACTAAATAAGACACTGCCTCTCAAAAACATCCAGAAGCTATATTAACAGCCCATAAAAAGTTTAATTTTAAGTTTAAGTGTGTGTGTCACCACACACACACACACACCACACACACACCACACACACACACACATACACACACACAAAGAAAAATGTCCACAGAGGCTAAAAGCATCAGATATTCCTGGAGTTGGAGTTTTTAAAGTTTTCTGACTTGCCCTAACATGAGTTCTGGGAATTAAACTCAAGTCATTTGAAAGAGCAGTATATACTCTTAACTTCTGTGCCATCTCTCCATCCCCCAAAGCCAGGACATTTAATACAGAAAATTGTTTGCATGTATGTTCTTGGGCCTGTGAGGCTGAAAAGGAAAAGAAAGATCAACCAAAGAGTCTTCAGGATAAGAGGATCCAAATAAGAACTATTATTATGAGACCTCAGAAGTCACCTGCAGAAGCATAGAAGCTTCCATGAAGACTGTCTGGTGGGAAATTAGTCAGAGCAGTCACTGTAGCTGAATATGCCATCTCAAACAAGAAGATGGATGGGCAGAAAAATCTGATTTGTCCACTCCTCTACCCCTCCATACTCTCAAGAATACCTCAAAATAGCCAAAACTACCTGCAACAGACAGGAAGAAATTGAGGGTAATACAGTCTTTGTGACCAAGAGTTCAAGTTTGATAGGTTAAAGGGGCATGAGAACAAACTAGCACAGTGGGAGATTCACTAGTTTTGATTCATGGATTGAGGAAAAGAAGGTAAGGACAACATTTTTTAGAGAGAGCATTTAATTACCAGCAGAAAATTCTCGGATGCCCTGTTTTTTCTACCATAATGATCAGTCCCATTCTAAAATAATGGCTGCTTTGACACGGAGGGTCACCGAGTGAATACTACATGGAGCGCATCCCCCAGTTGACCCACAAAGAAAACACATCATGCAATCTAACTGAAAAATAGTCTGATTTTTTTTCCTCTCTGTAAGCTACTGAATGTTTTAAGATTTGGGAACTGTTTGCTACTTAAAGATAACATAGTCTATACTAAGAGATTTGAAAAATTAGAATTGATAATTAGAGTGAGGCCTCATCTTACCTTGGAAAGTTGAATCACTAATAAAATTGAAATATAGAAGGATTATAATCTCCATTGTCCTTTGGAAGAATGTTTGACTTAATCGCCTGTCAATTTACAGTTTTAAAGACAAATAATATGTATTAGGAATATGGAAATTTCTACACAACATTCTTATATTTGCCACATTGTACTTACTCATGTCATGCTCTTTATTGTTGTTGTTGCTAACAGTTAACCTTAGGTAGCACAGATGTCCCTATACTTAAAATTTATGTCTGAATTTCAGAAAGAAAATCCTAAATATTAGCTAGAAAATTGTGTGTTTTGAATAAGATTTATGAAATTCCACTTTTAGGGAGTTATTAAGGTTTTGTTCTGATATTTCAAATATTTACAAACAAGAAAGAATTAAACATGGAAGGCATCATCCAGTATTTTAAATTTCTACATACTCCTTTCAAATAGGATGTTTATTTTTTATTAAATTATGCAATTACTTCTGTATAGTGAATGCTAAATGAAGTGAAGCATGTTACTTTATAAGAATGATGTAATAGCTGATATTAAAACACTTTTATTCCTTCTTAAACACAGATGAACAATGAGTCAAATACTAATTAACCCATGTATTACTGTTCTCCTTGGTGTGATCAAACATTTTATAATCATTTTAAGAAATAAGTACTTATTTTGGCCCATATTTTATCTTAAATATATTTCATCATGTGAGAAAAGGAATGGATGCAGGTGAATCTATGTACATGACACCATGTGGTTAGAAAGTCCTCATCTGCTTGCATTACAAGCAATCAGGAAGCAGAGAATGAACTTACTGATGCTCAACAGGTGATTAGATGTAGGCAGCTGTGTTTAAGATATTACTGGGACGGTTGCAAAGTCTTTATGACTAGCACCTGACGATGTAGGCAGCTGGCTTCCAGTGTGGCCAGCTCAGCTAAACTGGTAAACAAGTCCTTTGTGATGCGTCAGCCTGGTGCCCTCTGAACGGGCTTATGCAAATGAGGTATTGGCAGCTTAACCTATCCTGAGAGAACATGTCACCCAGCCTGCCTTGAGAAGATATATAAGCATGTGCTTTTTCTGCTGCTGGGGGTCCCTGTCCATAAGTCAAGATTCGTTCCTGAAATAAAGCTGTCTGAGAAGGATCTAACCGTGTCGTGTCTTAATTGCTGGTCAAGGCGGACACGACAATTAGATGATTAAAAGATTACAAATCTGGACAAGTTGACAGTGAAGATTAAATACCACATGCCATTAGGAGTAGGTACCATACGATATGAGATAGACCTCCTACTTGGACCTTAAAGTACATGTAGTGAGAAGATAAAGTTATCTTGGATTATTTTCATAGGAAATATAGGTACATAAGGTTTGGACTGAAACCAAGTCTATTGGGGCCCTTATCGAAGACATAATGAGAGCTACAGATGAAAATTGAACCAAGATTTCCTGGGAAGAGAAAAGATGTTCTTTAGGAAAAAAATACTTTCAATAGAAACAGAAAATGAAAGGAAACAGAAAAAAACTAGGACAATTTTTTTATCCCCAGCAAAAAAATTGAACCCCCAGTACCCAAAAAAAGGAAAATGGTCAAGTGTCTGTTGCTGCCAAAGACATCAAATATGAAAAGATGAAGGGAAAAATTTGCAGTGGATTTGCCAACAAAGTAATCAGTGATCTCAGGCGGAAGCCTTTAAATTTATCTAATAAGATGAGACAAAAAAATTAGTCTTGGAGAGGAGAGGGTAGGACTTTGAAAGAATGAAAGAATTGAAAAAAGCACAATGGAAGAAGAAATTTCTTTACAACATGAGATTGTGCAACGGGCAATCATTCCAAAAACAAAGTTTCAAGCCCATGTTTTTTTTCAATTTTGTTAACATAGTGGTATATAGTACTCACAAAGTGCAATTAGGGTGAATCCCTATTTGATAAGGCAATATAGAAAACCATTTCAATGTAAAAAAATGAAAGCCAATTTTCTATGGGTTATTTTCAGAAAGAAAGAAAGAAGAAAGAAAGAAAAAAGAAGAAAAAAAAGAAAGAAAAGAAAGAAAGAAAGAGGAAGGGAGGGAAGGAGGAATGGAAAGGAAGGAAGGAAGGAAGGAAGGAAGGAAGGAAGGAAGGAAGGAAGGAAGGAAGGAAGGAGAGAAATTTCCATTGCATTTGAACCACTTTTAGGGAGAGAATTATAGAGACAAAAAGTTTACATATGAACTTGCCCTATAGGGGTCACTTGCTTACCATAAAATTTATCACTTTATAATTCAGTTATTTTTGCCATTATTAAATTTTGACCGGGCCAATAAAGATGTCATTGTGGGTTAAAAAATGTTTGATCTGCAACCCCTGATGACCCTTTGATTTGAATTCCTCTTAAAATCTTTAAAACAAAAAAAACCTAACTTCTGAAAGTTGTCTCTAAACCTCCAAAAAGTATGCCCGCCCTCCCTTCCTCCCTTTTCTTCATACACACACTTACTTACACACACATATTCCCACACCAAAAAATTAATAAAAAATTAAAATTATATTTTTGAGTTGGTTCTAAGGTGAAAAAATATTGACCTACCCAGTTTAGTCTCCCTGGAAAAGTACAGTTTACCTATTTGAAGAAATAAAAATACAAGTTTTAAAGGTTAGTTTTTGGGTTCCCACTTGCCTAATGTTATATGTCTAGAACATCACAACAATCAGGAAGACTAATGAAAATATTTTTGGGATAAATTTCAGCAAAAAATAAGTTTAATTGGGTTTTGATTTATTAATAGATTGATAGTTGCTGTAAAAAAAACAATCATTTAAATTTCAGGGATTTCATGTTAAAAAAAAACTTTTTATAAACCCAAATAGAAGTCACTACTAAAATTGAAATAATTAACAATCAGCAATATATTTATTTCCAAGTGTATCTTATATCATTTGAAATTAGGGGCAGAAAGGGGGAAATGACTTTATTTTGTTTGTATTGTTGTTGTTTGCTTTTAAATTTGCTGCATTGTTGATGATCATAAAAGAAATGGCAAAGTTTACATTTTTTTAAATGTTTAAATTCTTATTTTATATAAATTAAATCCACACAGGAAAGGTGGCTTAAATTTTAGTTGGTAACCAAAGTGTTTGGTTAGAAATTCATGAAAGATTTTCATCATAAAGCAAAACCAGTCCAAGGTTTCATAAAGTTTTATGGGAATCTGCAGCTTATTTTAAAGGAACAATATGCCTTCTAGTTTAAATTAAGGAATTTTTTTAGTGTCTACAAAAATGGTATTAAGAGCCTCAAATAGCCCTTTGGATTGTGTTGCAATTTTTTTAAAAGAAATTTTAAAAAGAAAATAAGTTCCCCATTTTTAGAAATGTTTGAAAGGAGTTTTGAGTTCACAACAGTGGGAAATAGAATATTAAAAAAAAAATTTTAAAAAACTTTCAAATCTAATAAATGGGGACAGAAAACCTTTTCTCATTCTTTGATCATATCCACTTTTAGTGGACGGGGACAAACCCACAGACCTATGAATGCTATGAAAGTTTTCACCTTACAATTTGTAGTCTTTTTTAAATATTTATTTAGTTTGTTTACTTTTTGCCCAGAAAAGGATTGTATTCCCTCTGCACTCAAGGCTGGCCTCAACATTGAAACTGCCCCTGCTTTTTACTCTCTTTTTAATTGGAGTTAAGGTAGTGATACCAGATATGGCTTATTAATAACTTTCTTACTCTAAAATTAAATGCTTTTAAAATTAGCTTTTTTCTAAGTAAATGTAAATGTAATACAATTTTTTCCCTTGTGTGGGGTGTGTGTATAAATATACAATATATATAGCCCTTTTTATAAAAAAAGGCCCCTATTTTCTTCCCAAGGGGGGACAATTACTTTAATTAATTAATAAAAACTTTAATTCAATACCTTTTTTAAATAGATCATTGATACCGTGTCACTTATATCCACCTTAATTATTCTCTCAAATGGAACCCGGGGCTTTTAAAAATTTATTTTTATAATTTTCTTTTAATTTCTCCTAGGATAAAATTCCTTTGAAATTTCAAGTTTTGAAGTGTTTTCATAGGAAGCTTGCAATGTTTTAGATTTTTCTAATTAAAAGGGTGGGAAAAGGGTTTATGATCTGGGTTTGGAAAGATGGTTCCGTGGTTAAAGAAACTTGTGGAATAATCACTTGAACCCTGAATTTTGGATCCCAATCCCTGTGGAAAATTTGGTTTGTAGTGTCTTGAGAGATCTTGTAATCCGTCCTAGGGGAGAAGAGGGAGACAAGAAGATACTCAGGCTTTCTGGGCCAGGTTGCTGGAAAAAAATGAAAGCTCCAGGTCAAGGAGCCCCCTACCTCAAAAGAATAAGATGAAGTGATGGGAAGGAAGGGATAGGTAATGACTTTTAATGCCTTCTGCATGCAACAGAGGCAGATACAAGTATATAAGGGTTTGCATAACAGTGTATGTACCACATGCAACCATGGGCTCACACAAATATACCACCACACAACCCCACAAAAAAACACTTTTTAATTTTTTTAAAAGGGAAAAAACAAAAAAGTGAATAGATTCAGGGAAAAATAAAAATTTTTTTAAAAATCAGCACACAGTTTTAATTTTTTAGTTTTTAAGGGGAAAGTGTTTTGACAACTTTAGAGCTTTTTGGTTTATTTCCCTATTTTCATTTAAAATTATACCGGTTTTCCCCAAAAAAAAAGAAAAAATTTTAAAATTGCAAAAGCTATTGAAAGTGTTAATGCAAGTTAAAAAAAATTTTTGGCTTGGGGAAAGGGGGTTTAAATTTTTTGCAAAAAAATTTTTTGTAAAAAATTTTCTCATTCAAAAAATTGTAAACTTTAAAGCTTTTTGTGTGCTGGCAAAAAAAGGTCATTGTTAACCATAATAAACATCTGGCTGTTTTTTGATCTTATAAAAGGAAAAAAAATTTTTTAAATCCCCCTTTTTAAATAAAAAAAACAGTAGTTAAAAATTTTAAATTTTAAAAAAATTTTTAAATTTCCCCTTGATAAGAAAAAATTTGGGAATTTAGCAGAATTGTTTAATAACGAATTTTTTGGTGCTTTTGTTATTGTTTTAAAATTCAAAAAAAATAAAATTTTTTAAAATTTTTTGGGGGGAAACATGATAGGAAAAAAAAAAGAAATGTGTTTTGATACTTATAGGGGGTTAAATTTTTGTAATTATAAAAGGTAGAAAATATTTTTTGGGGGGTTTAAAAATAACAAATTTTGGGAAAGCAGGGGATATTAAAATTTATATCAAAAAATTTTACATTTAATTTCGCATTTTAAAAAGGAAAGAATTGAAAATAAAAAAGCTAAAATGTTTCAAAGCTAAAAGCAAAAACCCTTAAAAATTTATAAGTAAAATTATTTGTTCACAAAAATTTTTTTATATTTGAGGTGTGAGTTTCCCCCACCTGAATTTTTAAAAAACCAAAACCCAAAAAGGGGTTTAAAAAAAAAAAAAACCCCCGTGAAAAGGGTTAAAATTTCCCCCGGGGGAAAACATTTTTTAAAAATGAACATGATTCCTATGCTAATAATTATCCAAAATTTTAAGCCAGGCGATGTTTGAAAACCCATAATCCAAATTTCCCGGAGGAGGAGTCAAAAAGAACAGGGTTCAAAACCAAACATGGACTAGTCTGGTCTGTGCAGTGAAATGAGCAGTCCTAGGGCCCAGCCTGCACCCAATCCCCAAAACCAGAGGAGGCTGGAATTCGGGGCTCTAACACACCCAGGAACAAAGAACAATAGGATCCGGATCTTGGAGCCTTGTCACATCAGATTTCGGATCACGAAGAAGCCTGACTCCCAAAAATCTTTATACCCAGTCCGGATCACAAAATCAAAGAGACGCTGGACTCTGTGACGTTTGATACAACCAAGTTTAAAGGACAGACAGGTTCCAGTCAGAAGCGTGAGTGGGAGGTTGAAAGAGAAAACCAGGGGTAAAGGCAAAACAAAGAAAAATAAGCAACAGCCAATCAAGGTTACAAGGCTTTCAGAACCAAGTTCTCCAAATACTAAGTCCTGAATACCCCAATGCAAAAAACCCAAAATTGGTTTTAAAAAAATTCTTAGGTTAATGATAGGGATTTTAAAAAGGACTAATAGCTCCCAAATTGCCAGAAACGGAAAGAACCCAGATGCCTTAACAGAGGGTTTGGATTTAAAAAAAATGGGGTACATTTTTTCAATGGATTATTTTCAGTATTAAAAAAAATGAAATAATAAATTTTAATGTAAATGGATGGAACTAGAAAATTTCATCCTGGTGAAGTAACCAACAAAAGAACATAACATGGTATGCACTCATGATTATTGGATTTAGCGAAGCTTAAAAATACCCAAGATTAACTACAGACCCACATAAAGCTCTGAAGAATGACGCCCAAAGTGTGTGTGGGGGGGATTCGCCCTTTCCCTTGAAGGGTAACAAAAATACTAAGGGAGCAAATATGGAGACAAAGTGTAGGACAGAAAATGAAGGGGGGCCATTGCAGACCAATTCCACCAGGGTTTCCATCCCATGTGCAGTCCCCAAAGGTAGAAATGATGTGGGGTCCGGAAGTCATGCTGCAAGACCCCTGATTTAGCTGTCTCCTTAGGGTCTGCAGAGTTGACATTTCGAGGCAGTTGCTAAAAAAAATCAATTGATCAGGGAGGTTCCCAATAGAGGAGTTAGAGTAAAAGGCTGAAGAGTTGAAAGGATTCGAGACCCCCATGAGGAAAACAAACAATACCAACCAACCAGGGCCTCAGGATTAAATCCCCAAAGCCTGGGAGCGCTTAGGGAGGGCCCCATGGCCCAGGCTATATATGAAAGGGGAAAATTTTATATAAGTGGGAGAAGAGACCCTTTGGGTTTCCCCCATGAAGGCTGGTGTCCTGGGGGGTTTTCGGGATGGGGAGGTGAGATCGGGAGGGGTAGGTGGGGGAAACCTTTAAATTTAAAAGCAAGGGAGGGGTTAAAGGGATAGGGAGTTCCTGGGCGGGAGGGGGAAAAAATGGGAGTAAGGGGAAAAAACATCTGAAATGGAAAAAAAAAAATTTCCAATAAAAAAAAAAAAGAAAGAAATAAGGAGAACACAGAAAAAAAAGGTTGAGGCCCTTAAAAGGAAACACATAAAATCCCTTAAAGAATTTCAAGAAAAAAAAACAAACAGGTGAAAGAATTGAACCAAAAAAAACCTGGACAAAAAATTTTGAAGTAGAAAAAATAAAGAAAACACAAAGGGAGACTTTCCTGGATATAAAAATCTAGGAAAAAGGAATCAAGAGTCATTAATGCAAACATCCCAAACAGGGAAAACAAAGAGATGGGAAAAGAAAAAAAAAAAATTTGAAAGGTTGCAGAAAAAACCAAAGAAAACATTGACACAAAAAACTTCCAAAAAATTCCAAAAGGCAAAAAAAAAGGCACCTAACCAAAAAAACCCAGGAAATCAAGACACAATTAAATGCCCAAAAACCTAAGGAATAATAGGTTTAAAGACAGTGAAAGATTCCCAACGTTTAGGACCATAATTTTCAACAAAATTATAAAGAAGAAAACTTACCTAACCTAAAGAAAGAGATGCATATTAAAACATACAAGAAACCAAAAGAACTCCAAAAAGATTAGATCAGAAAAGAAATCTTCCCATCACGTAATAATCAAACACAAATGCAAAAAAAAAACAAAAAAATATTAAAAGCAGTAAGGGAAAAAAAAGGTCTGTTAATGTATAATGGCAGAACTATCAGAATTACACCAGACTTCTCAACAGAGACTATAAAAAGCCATCAGATCCTGGACATGTCATACCTACCTATAAACAGAACACAAATACCAGCCCAGGCTACTACCCAGCAAAAACTCTCAAATTACCATAGATGGAGAAAAAAAGATATTCCATGACAAAACCAAAATTTACACAATATTTTTTCACAAATACAGTCCTACAAAGGGAAAATGAGGGAAACCTCCAACAGAAGGAGGGGAAATTATACCCTAGAAAAAGCAAGAAAGTAATCTTCTTCCAACACCCCAAAAGAAGATAGCCACACAAATATAATTCCACCTCTAATCACAAAAATAACAGGAGGCAAACAATCACTTTTTCTTAATATCTCTTAACATCAAACAGACTCAATTCCCAATTAAAAAAAAGACATAGACTAATGGACTGGATACTTAAACAGGACTCAACATTTTGCTACATACAGGAAACGTATATCAGTGACAGAAACAGACACTGCCTCAGATGAAAGATGGAAAATAATTTTCCAAGCAAATGGTCCCAAAAAAACAAGCTGAAGATAGCCATTCTAATATCGAGGTAAAATTTACTTTCCACCAGAAGTTATCAAGAAAAGATAAGAATGGAAACTTCTACTCATCAAGAAGAAACCAAATTGAGATGAAATCTCAATTCTGACATCTATGCCCAAATGTAAGGGCAACAATTATAAAAGAATCTGACTAAGCTCAAAACACACATTGCAACTCACACAAATAATGGGGGATTTCAACACCCCACTCTCTTCAAGAAAGACCATGGAGACAGAAAACTAAACAGAAACACAGTAAAACTAAGAGAAGTTATAAACCAAATGGATTCGGCAGATTATATAGAACATTTCAATCCTAAAACAAAAGAAAACCTTTTTCTCATGCACCTCATTGGTACCTTCTCCAAAAATCAACCTAATAATTGGTACAAAAAACAGGGTTCAAAGAAATACAAGAAAAGTTGAAATAATCCTATATCCTATCAGATCACCGACAAAAAAGGTCTTCAAAACCATAAAATCAAATGGAAAACCCACATACACATGGAAATGAACAATGCTTATCAATGAAAACTTTGTCAGAGGAAAGAATAAAGAAAGAAATTAAAGACTTTTTAGATTTTTAAGAAAATGAAGACATCATCCAAAAATTGTGGGACACATATGAAAGCAGTGTAAGAGGAAAAACTCATAGCTCTTAGTGCCTACAAAAAGAGACTGGAGAAAAGCATACAGTAGAAATTTTGACAGCACAAACCTGAAGCTCTAGAACAAAAAGAAGCAAATACACCCAAAAGGAATAGACAGCAGGAAATAATCAAACTCAGGGCTGAAATAAACCAAGTATAAACAAAATAACTATACAAAGAATCAAACAAAAATGGGAGCTGGTTTTTTGAGATATCAACCAGATAGATAAACCCTTAGCCAGACTAACCAGAGGGCACAGATAGTATCCAAAGTAATAAATCAGAAATGAAAAGGAAAACATAAATACAGAAACTGAGGAAATTCAAAAAAATCATCAGATCCTACATCAAAAGCCTATACTCAACCAAACTGGAAAATCTGGATGAAAAGGACAATTTTGTTGACAGATATCAGGTACCAAAGTTAAGTTATGAGCAGATAAACCATCTAAACAGTCTATAACCCTAAATAAATAGCAATAGTCATTAAAAGTCTCCCCACCAAGAAAAGCACAGGACCAGATGGGTTTAGTGACGAATTCTATCAGACCTTCCAAGAAGACCAAATACCATTTTCTATAAACTATTCCACAAAATAGAAACAGAAGGGATACTACCCATTTGTTCTATGTAGCTACAATTATGCTCAAACCTAAACTACAAAAAGACCCAACAATGAAAGAGAACTTCAGACCAATCTCTCTTATGAATATCAATGCAAAATACTCAATAAAATTCTCACAACGGAATCCAGGAACACATCAAAACAATCATCACAATGATCAAGTAGGTTTTATCCAGAATTGCAGGGATGGTTCAATATTCAGAAATCCATCAACATAATCCACTATATAAATAAACTCAAAGAAAAAAATCCAACATGATCATCTCACTAGATGCGAGAAAACATTTGACAAAATTCAACACCCCTTCACGGTAAAAGTCTTGGAAAGAACAGGAATTCAAGACCCATACCTAAATACAGTAAAAGCCATATACAGGAAACCAGTAGCCAACATCAAACTAAATGGAGAGAAACTTGAAGCATTCGAACTAAAATCAAGGACTAGACAAGGCTGCCCAGTCTTTCCTACCTATTCAATAAAATACCCAAAATCCTAGCCAAAGCAATTAGACAATAAAAGGAAGTCAAAGGAATACAAATGGAAAGGAAGAAGTCAAAATATCACTATTTGCAGACGATATGATAGTATACTTAAGTGACCCCAAAACTTCCAACAGAGAATTCCTAAACCTGATAAAGAACTTCAGCAACGTGTCTGCACATATGTTTAACTCAAACAAATCAGTAGCCTTCCTCTACTTAAAGAATAAACAGGCTGAGAAAGAAATTATCGAAACGAAACCCTTCACAACAGTCACAAATAACATAAAATACTTAGGTGTCTGTCTATCAAGCAAGTGACAGATCTATGTGACAAGAACTTCAAGTCTCTGAAGAAAGAAATCAAAGAAGATCTCAGAAGATGGAAAGATCTCCCATGCTCATGGATCAGCAGGATTAATATAGCAAAAACGGCCATCTTGCAGAAAGTAATCTACAGATTCAGTGCAATCCCATCAAAATCCCAACTCAATTCTTCACAGAGTTAAAAAGAGCAATTCTCAAACTCATTTGAAATAAGAAAATACCCAGGATAGCAAAATCTATTCTCAACAATAAAAGATCTCCTGGGAGATTCACCATCCCTGACCTTAAGCTGTACTTTAGAGCAATAGTGATAAAAACTTCTTGGTATTGGTACAGAGATAGGCAAGAAGATCTCTGGAATAAAATGCAGACCCAGAAATGAACCCACACACCTCTGGTCACTTTTGACAAAGGAGCTAAAAACTATTTGGTGGAAAAAAAGACAGCATTTTCAACAAAGTTGCTGGTCCAGCTGGAGGTCAGCATGTAGAAAATGCAAATCGATCCATTTTTTACTCCTTGTAAAAATTCAAGTCCAAGTGGATAAAGGACCTCCACATAAAACCAGATACACTGAAACTAATTAGAAGAGAAGTGGGAAAGCACCTTGAACACATGGGCACAGGGGAAAAGATCCTGAACAGGACACCAATGGTTTATGCTCTAAGATCAAGAATTGACAAATGGGACCTCATAAAACTGCAAAGTTTCTGTATGCAAAGGACACTGTCAATAGGACAAAATGTCAACCAAAAGAATGGGAAAATATCTTTAGCAATCCTACATCTGATATTGGACTAATATCCAAAATTTATAAAGAACCCAAGAAATTAGACTCCAGACAATCAAATAAACCCTATTAAAAATGGGGTACAGATCTCAACAAAGAATTTTCACCTGAGGAATATTGAATGGCCTTGAAGGACTTAAAAAATGTTCAATGTCTTCAGTCACTAGGGAAAGGCAAATCAAATCAAACCCTGAGATTCCATCTCACATCAGTCAGAACTGCTAACATTAAATACTCAGGTGACAGCAGATACTGGTGAGGATGTGGAGAGAGAGGAACACTCCTCCTTTTGTTGGTGGGATTCCAAGCTGGCACAACCATTCTGGAAATCAGTCTGGCAGTTCCTCAGAAAATTGGACATAGTATTATCTGAAGATCCAGTGATACCACTCCTGGGCATATACCCAAAAAGATGCTCCAACATATAACAAGAACACATGCTCACTATGTTCAAAGCAGACTTATTTATAATAGTCAGAAGCTGGAAAAAACCCAGATGTCCTTCAACAGAAGAATGAACACAGAAATATTGGTAAATTTACACAATGGAGTACCACTCAGCTATTAAAAACAATGAATTCATGAAATCCTTAGGCAAATGGATTGAACTAGAAAATATCCTGAGTGAGGTTACCCAATCACAAAAGAACAAACATAGTTTGTACTCATTGATAAATAATATTAGCCTAAAGCTCAGAATACCCAGGATATAACTCACAGACCACATGAAGCCCAAGAAGAAGAAAGACCAAAGTATGGGTGCTTTGGTCCTTCTTAGAAGGAGTTACAAAATACTCACAGGAGCAAATATGGAGACAATCTATGGAGCAGAGACTGGAGAAGGAATCTTGCAGAGACTGCCTCACCTGGGGATCCATCCCAGGTGCAATCACCAAATTCGAACACTGTTCTGGATGTCAGGAAGTGCATGCTGACAGGAGCCTGATATACCTGTCTCCTGAGAGGCTCTGCTAGACCTGACATATACAGCGGCTGATACAGCTAACCACTGAACTGATCACAGGGTCCCCAATGGAGGAGTTAGTGAGAAGACAGAAGGAGCTGAAGGGGCTTGTGTCCCTATGGGGAGAGCCCAATACCAACCAACGAGAGCTCCCAGTGTCTAAAACAGCTAGCCTGGGAACACACATGGTAGGGTCCATGGCTCCAGTTGTATATGTAGTGGAGGATGTCCTTGTTGGGCATCAGTGGGAAAGGAGATCCTTGGTCCTGTGAAGACTTGATGCCCCAGTGTAGGGGAATTCGAGGGCAGGGAGGTGGGAGTGGGTGGATTGGTGGGGGCACACCATTATAGAAATAGGAGGGAGGATGGGATAAGGGTTTCTGCGGGGATGGGAGGATATGGGGAAAGGGAACAAAATCTGAAATGTAGATAAATAAACAAAACAAAAACAGATAATGGAAGTGGCTATTGTAGTCGAGCACTTGAGACTTTTTGGCAGCAATTTAATATTACCCATATTACTGAGATTCCTTATAATTGTTGAGGACAATGGATGTGGAAGGGGCCAATGGAACTTTAAAACCAATTCTTCATAAAATAAAAAAGGGGAGGTATATCCTGATACATCACAAATTTATTTATATAATGTACTATTTATTTATTATTTAAAATTTGGATGTCAAGGAACTTTCTGCTGAGTGTCTATGAACCCTACAACTAGGCATACTTATGCCAAGGTGAAAGGGAAGGATCCACTTATTGGCATATGGCATGATCCCAATAAGGTATTTAATATGGGAAAGAGGCATGTTTGTGTTTTCTTAAGGATGCTGAAGGAGCATGGTGGCTGACAGACATGCTGATGCCAGGACAAAGAAAGATGCTGATCTGTGAGCTTGCTGAATGCCCTGATAATGGTGACTGGGAAGCTGTATTGGATATATGTCCCTGACCCACTTTTACTTACCTAGACCCGATGGGACAAGTGCCTTGCCTCAAGTTTTTAGACCTTGTGAAACCAGAGAATCAAAAAGAGAAGTTATAATGACTCTTGTATTTTTTTCTTAAATGCGACCAGTTAATCGGACTCAATCATGAAATGGTCTAGAAATCAATCCAATATTGGAAATAACAGACTTCATTTGAAGTCTGGTTCTGGACATTTTTGGAGAAATATTTGGAAGTTAGCTGCAGTTCTCTATGATATTATGTTGCAAGAGATAATTTTTGGGACAGTATCTAGATTTCAGATGAATGTTAGTGCATGTGTTAAGGCTTTTTAATTGTCAAGTTAAAATTACTTTTGTTTCTTCTACAGTATTTAATGTAAGTTGCATTGATTGTACAATTTCTAATTGTGTTAGTTTGTTGAAACCCGGCATGTTAGTTAAGGAGTTTATCAACCAGTTTTTGTTTTATTGCCATGAGTATCACAGAACCTTGGTCTTCTGAAAAGCTTACAAGTACTGGAAGAAGTGATTTAGGCTTTAAGCAGCAGCAAAGAGGGTAGTAGGCTTGATTATTGCTGGTGTAACAGTTTTAATTACATTAATTGCTAGGACCACTGTTTCTGTAATTGCTTTGACACAGAAGTTAAGACAGCTACTTTTGTTAATTATTTAGAAAAAAAATGTTACTATCGTGTTGAATATACAAAAGGATTTAGATAGGCATTTGGAACAACGGATTGATGCTCTTTATCCTATTCAAAAAAAGTTTCAGAGTAAGGAGCCATCTTGAGTGTCATGCCAAATACCATTGGATTAGTATTAGTCCTAAAATTTATAGTGATAGTCATTATATAAATATTTAGGAAAACATTTAAAGACACTTGCAGTATATTTGGCATAAATCCTAACACCTCTTTGGATGTTTTAACTTTGCATAGTGAGCTTATGAAGTTAAAGAATGCTGGAATGCTGCTCTGCTGAATGTTTATGCAGAAGATACTCCTGATAAAATTATCCATGGCCTGAGGTCAGTATTTCTATTTTGGTCAAGTTTCGAGAATGTCTTATGTAGCTTGATCATGCTAGCCCTTTTAGTCCTGGGAATATTTTTTATTCCTGCCCATCATGTTAAAGCTTGTCTTTAACAACATCAGCATGTTTGCAGCCAAAGTACATGGCTTGATACTGAAAGTGGATCCCCAGACAGAGTTATTAAATTAATAGGCTGGCAATCCATGGATGGGTAAAATTCTGCACAGAGCCTTATATAAGTGCATGGCTTTTGATAATGCATATTCTGTGATGGGTAAGGAAGGCATTCTTGGCAGAACAACTAAGACAGGCTCAGTCTTGTTAATGAAATAAAAAATTGGGGAGAGTCAGAGAGCTTTTCGGGCTCCTTGGCAAGAATCTGACATGGGTCAGGGACAAGGAAATGGGTTGCTTGCCAGGAACAGGACATTGGCAAGGACAAGGAAGTGGGTTTCAGGCGGAATCTGACATTTGGCTAGAACAAAGAAGTATTTCAGGCAGGAAACTAAATCTTAGGCTAGAACAAATTTGTAATGTCAGGCAGAAATCTAAATCTTAGCCTAGAACAAATAAGTAATTTCAGTCAGGAATCTAAATCTTAGGCTACAACAAGGAAGAAGGCTTCAGACATGAAAATGACTTTGGGCTAGTACAGGGAAGTTTGCTCAGGTACTCTGGTCATCCAGATAAGCCCTAAGAAACAGTGATCAAGGGAGTGTTCACAGAATTTTGTTCATTTTCTTGCTTGTTCTTTGACTATTTGTGTTTATTGTCTTGCTTGTTCCTTGACTATTTGTATCTATTGTATTGCTGGTTACTCAACTAGAACTGACCTTAATACTTGCATGTAATTAAAATGGTATAAAAGCAAAAGGACTGTGGGATGGGATAGTGGGTTTCTTGGGAGGTGATATGGGGAAAGGAGATGACATCTGAAATGTAAATAATAAAATATCCAAAAAATATTTTTTAAAATATGCTATAAAAAACCTGAACAGCAAATGTCAAGCCCAAATGTAAGATAATAATACAAATGATAATCTCATATTTTGAACTGGTTAACACAATCTATGTGGTATTGATACCACTTACATGATTGTTTGGCTTCCATGCTTTACATATAGGTAGAAAAATAAATAACCTTCCATTTTTTTTTTCTGGATGGAATAGAAAATATGATGTAAGTGTTAAGAGATGGAGCAGTGGTAAAGAGTTTCTTAGTGCTCTTGTGGAGGACTCAGGTTTAGTTTTAAGCACCACACGGTCGCTGGCTTACAAACCTTGGTAATTCAAGGTGCAGGTAATCTTACTCCCTGTCCTGAATTCTATAGTCACCAGGTATGTTTGTGCTACATATATACATATGTAGCAAAACATTGATACACTAATTCCTTTTTTAAAGAAAACAAGATAGAAGGTCTTAGAATTTAATTTCACTTAGAATGCGTTAAAAATAGGTAGAATTGTACACAGTAATAAAATCAAAATTTTAAAGTATCTTGTAAGATATATCCAGAGAAAATGGTGCCTTTTTGCTAGAGAGGCTTTGACAAATCTTAACTTGATGAATAGTAGCCATAATCAACTGACCTGTATCACAATATCCTTTAGTCATTTCAACCAAACTTAAAGGAGTTAAATAAAATGTCAAGAACCTATTTAATCACTTAGTGGTTGGGATGTTGCCCAGTTGAAATTTCAATTTAATTTATATGTAATTCACATCCTAGAGAAACAATATTTATTATCAAAATTTACTCTTCTTTCTAAGGTTTAGTTGGCCATCCTTCACTTTTTTCTTAACGTAAGAATTTCCAAACTGTCTTGAACAGAACATAGATGCATATGACCAAATACCTTGTACATATGATCATTTTGCCTTATATGAATGACAAGACATATTGGGCAGATGTAAGTAAACCATAGATCAATCACTATGCATTATCTGATTGTTGCAGATGGATTCTCATAAGTAAAGAAGGAAATAGGTAAGTCAGAGTCATGAAAAACATGTCACAATATAAGTGTGCAAATGCCACTTTGGGTTGAGAGGTAGGAGGTACCCAGAATCCCTAAATCTTCCAGATGATGAAAACATAGGAAGGAATAGATTATTATTTTAAGACTACAAGGAAACATGAAGCTCTATAAACTTTGATTTTAGCCCAGAGTGACCAGATTTATGATTTCCATGATATAAAGATAAGAAAGTTGTACTTTTTGAGGTACTAAATTGATGATAATTCGTTACAGAAAATATAAATGTCATGGGAAATTCTATAGTTGGATTCTAGCCCTGTTCAAGACTGATTTTAAGTGACTACATTTCCCTTTCCACCAAGGAAGTAGACTAAATTGATCCTAAAGCAGGAACATAGAATTTGCCTTTGTCAAAAATAATTGTCATCTGGGACAACAAAGACCTGAGATTTGACCACCACAGGTCAGTGATGGGAGTGAACCACAGCTTGAGCAAAAATACTTCATCATACATACCTCCTGCTCTCCACTCTGACTAGTGTAGTAACCTCAGAATAGGTCTGGGCGTCACTGGACTCCTTTATTTGTTCCTCAATCCAATGTAGCCACACTGAAGAAACCGATTTCTTCTATATAACCTATTATTTATCTTATTACTTGGCAAATAGATAGATGGTCAAACCTAGCTTTGTTGACACTGTCTTAGAAGCCCAGTGCTTTCTGCTAAAATTTTTTATAACAGTCTAAGTAATCTCCTCCTTATATAAAACTATTATAATTAAGTGTACTTTTCTAATTCTTGGTATTCATCAGCCCTACCTCCTGTCCCTTTAGATAAAACAATTTATTTTCCTTTGTTTATGTGTTATGCTTCAGGAAGAAGATAATTCCTTATACTAGGTAGTCTGGTAGAAACTACTGAGGGATAATGAGGCCCACTTATTGTGACATGCCATGTCAGTTTCTTTACTTCACTGGCACTAAGTAAGTAACTTCTCTTGCCCACTACAATTTTCTGTGATTTCTATTTTCCAGGCCTCAAAATACACAGGCAGAAGTCATATAGGAATTCAATATGAACTCAAGGTCCCTAAAGAATAGTTTCATAGGCAATTATTTGTAAAAATGTCCTCATCAATATGATTCTTGCACAAACTGTCTTAAGCTCTAAGATTTTAAAAATTTATGGATTTGTTATCTCTAATTATAAATGAAGAAGTGTAGATGAATCTTTGTTTTCTTTGTGTAAGATCAGTGGCACAATCAACTTTGAACCAAATGGGTCAGCTGAACTACATAAAACAAGAGCCAACAACTAAAGTTTATTATTATTTTCTTCAAATTTTAATTGTAAGTTTTAAGCACACTGTCAAATTCAAGAATATTTTTGCCATGAAGATTAAGATTTCAAATTTATGAATATCCAATACTGTAGTGATTATAATAAAAGTGATTGTGCAGATATTTTAAAATAAAAAAATAGTGAAGATTTGATTTTTAAATTTATGGAAACACTACATTACCATGCAAGTATCCATCTCATTTTGAAAATCATATGGTTAAGATAAATCACCAATACCACTCCAAGATATCTTTGCACAGAAATGAAACAAAGTATTCAGTTATTGCTACATTAATGTTCAGAATAACACCATGTCCAATTACCATAATTAATTACCTATCAGCAGAGGTGAATAAACAAAATGATATATCAATACATCATGACATTATTCAGCTATAAAATACATAGCAATGTATAATACAGCATGAATGAACTTAAAAATATGCTATATTTTTTTAAACACAGAAATGGCAGTCATATATTATGTGATTTTATTTACATAAATAACCAGAGCAAGTGTATCCATAGGGAAAGAAAGAAGATTAGCCATTGTCAATGACTAGTGTGAGTGAAATGAGGAGTGACTTCCTAAAATGCAGTATTTTCTTTTGGAATTATGAAAATGATTTGTGACTACATAGAGGGTATGGTTACGCAACACTATAATTGTAAAAAACATAATTGAATTATTTGGGACCTTTTTTTCACTTCTATTAGAATACAATTAAAAAGTAATATTGAATAATTAAAATGTTCAAATACAGAAAAGATATTTGACAACATCCAAAGTACACTTATAATTAAAAAAAACACCTAACGGTCAACCATACATACTAATCACATTATGTGCATCCATCAGATTACATTTATGAATATATATGTGTATAAAAATATACTCATACATACAATAATAATTAATGACAAATATGCCATAAATTTGAATGAGTATATGGTGAGGGAGAGCAGAAGTTTTGGAAGGAGGAAAGGGAAAGGAGAAGTGGTTAATTAAAGCATAAATTTAAAAATAAACAAAAATTTTAAAAACTAAAAACAAACTACCAACAAAGTAGTTTTAGAAGGAATTTATTATTAACATAATTAAGTCAGATATAGAAGGCCACAACTAATATAATAATCAATATAAATTCTCTACCCTAAATTCTAGTATAAAGCAATGATATACTAATTGACTCTATTCAACATAGTATTGAAAGTTGTAACCAGAGCAACAAGTTAAGAAAAATTAGTAAATGCTGGCAAAATAAGAAATGAAAAGCAATGTGTTTCAAATGCAGAAACCACTAAAGAAAATCATACAATTTGTTAAAACTAATCAAATAAGTTACTAAATCTGAAATATACAAAATCACAGTCCAAAATGTAATGCTGTTTTTAGACATTTAACGTGGACTGTCTGAAAGTGAAAGCAAGAAAATAATTCTATTTGTAAAGGGAACTTCAATATAAAATGTTTACAATTAAATATACCTGATGACCGTTCTCATTGAAAATCAAAGAATTATAGATGGGAGCTGAAGAAAACACAAATTAATATGAATTAAGATCCTGTATTCATGAATTACAAGAATTAATATTCTTAAATATTCCCACTAAGAGTTGTTATTATGAATGGTTATTAAGTATAGATGTAGGATTGAGTTCAAATAAAAATATGGATTGATATAATCAATGTACAGTAGCAGTGTTTCACCAAATGCCTATTTATTTATAGGATTTCTAATTACTTATGTATATGTAATGTCTTCAACAAAATTGTAAGTTATTGATGAAGAGTCTCCTTTTTCACACTTCATTTTCCCAGCTGACACTACATTTTTCATCATCTCTATCCACATTATTCATAATAGGTAGCAAATTTCTGGACATACTGCAGATCCATATGCATATGTAACATGAATTGCTATGTATGTTATGATTTTACTACATGTATTATGTTTAATGCTATATACATTAACTTTAGCAAAAACAGTGACACAATTATGTCTTCTAACACAACTTATTACTTAGACTAACAGCAATGCTTACTCTAATAACCCAATGGGGCTTGGCAATCATACACAGGAAGGTTGGAATGCTTATGCAACTATCACATGAAAATGATGCTAAAAATCATTTATTAAGGATACTGTCAGAAGTACCTGTGAGCATTATTATGGAATAAAGGAGAACTCATGGAAACATATTACTCAGTATAGAATATTACAATGGAGAAATAAGATAACACAACTAAGCTTTTGAAACCTATGGTGGTTTGAATGAAAATTGGCTCCATAGGCTCATATAATTGAATGCTTGGTTCCCAGTAGGCAAACTGTTTGGGAGTGATTAGTAGGTGTGTCTTTGTTGGAGGAGGTATGTCATAGGGGTTGAACTTTGAGGTTTCAAAAGCCCATGGCATTCTAATTGGCGCTCTTTATCTCTGCCTCGTAGTTGTTGTCTCTAAATGTAATCACTCAGTTACTACTATCTACCTGCTGCAATCCTCCCTGCCACAGTGGTCAGAGACTAACCCTCTGAAGCTGTAAGCAAGCCCACAATAAGCTCTTTCTTCTGTAAGTTCCTTTGGTTGGGATGTCTCTTCATAGCAATAGAAAATTAACTAATACAAAGCCCAAAACTATAAGAGGAATAGATAACAAAATACAACTGTACAATGCTGCTTCTATAGGTCAATAATTATCTGTTCAAAGTGTTGCCATTACATTATGGTGAGAGTCATACTCACTACAAAACATAATATACCCATCTCCTCATAATTCCTTTTATGCAAATATTCTAGTTTAATTTTTGATCATGGTGATAAAACACTGGCCAAAAACAAGTGGTAGGAGGAGGTTTTACTTGAGTTATAGGCTACAGTCCATGTTTGAGGGAAGCCAAGGCAGGAAACTAGAGAAAGACTGAAACACACCATGATATAATGGTCCTTGTGGACATCTTTCCAAGCTCAATGTTGTTACCTTTCTTAACGACCCAGGCCTATCTGCCATGGAATGGTAGCAACCACAAAGCACTTGTAATCAATCAAATACCTCACATCAATTTGTAATCAATCAAATACCTCACAGACATGAACACAGGCTACGATAGTGTCTACAAATACTCAATTGAGAGGTCTTCTTCTTATGTCTGTCAAGTTTACAACTATAATATTAGATATCACAGTATACTAAGCAAGGTATTATTTTTCAGTGTTTGTATTTTGTATCAAAATGAAAAGAAATATTTATTTTGTGTTTTACATTATTATTTTTAGAAGCAATAAACCAAGCATTAAGTTTATAAAATGAGCATATATTATATCTATATGATAAAATGGAGATGGATATCACCTTGAATTATGGATTCATTCTATGTTAATTTTTTAATAAATCAAACCTAAACATAATTATATGTATTTTCCAAATTTAAAAAGGTTTAGGGTTTCATTTGAAGTTACTTTTCTTCCAGCTATTACAGTATAAATCTACCTTTACCCAGGAAAAATGAAAATTTGAAGGGGTTATTTTTTCCAAATAAATGTGTCTTTCAGAGGACTGTATTTTTCAAAACCAAATTAGGTCACCCACATGAAATACAGGTAAATAATTTAGACTATATCAAAATCAGGACAGTTGAAACAAATCTAGGATAAAGGGCCATTATACCTGCCTTAGCTCAGTGAAAATGACTGAGGTATAAAATATTCCTTCTTCAAAATATTTTCTTGGCCAAAAATTAACAATGCAAGCAGAACTATGTATTTTTATGTTCATGATACTGAAGAGCCTATAATCATTCCTGACACATAACAGATATTTAATTTAGATTGAGTAGATGACAAAGAGATACCAGTGCAGCAGAGAGAGCGGGGAGAGGAAGAGGGAGAGGGAGAAATGGAGAGAGGGGAATAGAGAGAGGGAAATAGTTCACTAGAATAAATACATTTTCAAAAGATTGAGGTAATGAGACTCAAGTAGGACATTAGAAATAAAGGATTCATTGTGCATAGGCTGATGAGAGCATGCAAGTAGCTCTAACTTTGTTATTACTATTAGAAAAGTGTTATCCGTGAGAACCACGAACCACAGAATAAACATAGAATTAGTGCAAGATAGATTAGATGACAGCATCCTATTCCAAAAAGTAACTTAAGCAGAATGTAAGGAAGATGAAAGCAATGGTAAACAGTGTCAGAAAATCTCCCCAATAAAAGCAAGAAAAGAGACTGCAAGACAGCCCTTACAATGTTGGTGGTCATTACATCTTTATTAGAGCATGCTGTTTTCCTGAAGGAACAATAACCAAGGCTCCTGTCAGCATTTGTATTTTCATTCACTCACTTAGCATTTTTTAAGTGAGCAATCAATATTTTATGTCTGCCATGGTACAAAGATACCTTTAATTTATCATTTTACCAGTCATATAAAGAACATCCTAATTTTTTGACATTCCTTCCTTGTTTCACTACATAAATACACAAGAATGAGTCTGGTTTTCAAGGTTCAATTATAAGGTCTGAGGTATCAACCAGTATTTTCAAAAGTGTAATTTGTCTTTGGGACTCTGTTTAATACTGTTATAAACATACAGTTATAAATGTTGATACTCAAACCTGTAGAAATAATGTATGAATGCACAAAAAGTGCCACTGAGTATAATTTATTTTCAGTAGAAATATAAAGCTATGATTTTTCTTAGTTATACCAGAATATTTCAGAAGATGAAAATAGAAAATAGCTAATCAGACTGTTTACAATTCTCACCCTGAGATAGGTGAATCAATTTAACACTATGCTCTGAATATTAAAAAGCTCATTTAGAAACGCACTGGAAAATAAATAAATACCAGTGCAGACTTACTGGTTTCAATCATATTTCGTATTAAATTATGTAGGCAGAGACAACAGTTCAGTAACTTCATTGCTCCTTCTTGCTAAAAAATCTCCCACATATTAAGGATCAGTAGAATGGCTCGGATTCTGGTCTAGGCATAAGTTATTGGAAAGCATGCCTTCTCATTTCTGTTGCCAAAATGATTTTTTTCCTGACCAGATTTGTTAAGCTTCTGTGCTTGGTTCATGCACATTCTCCTCCTGTTTAATAAATTTAGCCCAGACATTGCTGATGAATGATCCTTATTACTATGCTGCCCAGCTGGACCAGAAATCCAGACATTTTTGTCATCATAGTTCCTCAGTAGACAATGTAGTCAATTGGGAGAAAACTAAAATAAATTTGACCATAATTGTTAAGTGCCATGTGGACACTGGATGACCAACTGAGTCTATCTTCCAAGCAGAAGAACTGCAAACAAAAACGTTAGTAAATGCATTGGTTTGATTATTAAATATGCTCTATTCCTCAAGCTGGCAAGTATATTAGAACAGATTTTACAATGTTGATTTGTTTATGGATAAAAGTATAACTAGTTAGTTCTTTTCTCATTAGCTATGTGTTGGGCCCTGACATTATGTGTTTGTTATGATTTCAAGGATTAACTTGTCCTTTTATTTGCTGATGTTTTTAAAATAGAGTTTGTTAAGGACTTGAGTAATAACACTAATTATAATTCACAAGTGTGGGCATTTTAGGAAGACAGAGATCTAAATTCCATGTGAATTTAGAGCCAGTGGGGACATTTTTTAGAGGCCATAGATTTCAATTTCATACAAATTTGATTTCACAAAGTTACTACTATTTAATAGGAGTTGTGAGTGTAGACGTGGTGATAGATACTTACTACTTATGGTTACCTCCCTTTAAATGTGTACATGGAAACTTAACTTGCATAGTTTATGCATAGTACCCAGACACTATTGCAGATGCCAAGAAGTTCTTGCTAACAGGAGCTTGTTATAGCTGTCTCCTGAGAGGCTCTGCCAGAGCCTGATAAATACAGAGGCAGATGCTCACATCCACCCATTGGATTGAGATGGAGACCCCAATGGTGGAGTTAGAGAAAGGACTGAAGGTGCTGAAGGGTCTTGAAACCCCATAGGAAGACCAACAATATCAACCAACCAGACCCACCCCTTTGAGCTCCCAGGGACTAAACCGCCAACCAAAGAGTACACATGGAGGGATCCATGTTTGTAGCCACGTATGTAGTAAAGGATGGCATTGTCTGGCATGAATAGGAGGAGAGGCCCTTGGTCTTGTGAAGGCTGGATGCCCCAGTGTAGGGGAATGACAGGGGGTGATGTAGGAGTGGGTGGATGGGAGGGGGAGCACCTGTATGGAAGCAGGAGGAGGGGGATGAGATGGGGGTGTTCCGGAGGGGAAACCGGGAAAGGGGATAACATTTGAAATGTAAATATCTAAAAATCAGATTAAAAAAACAAGAATGTTTAAAGAGTTTAAGTGATTAACTCAGGTTTACATCAGAGTGATGAATCTGTGGCTGAGACTCTTTCATCTTCTGCTCTGATTGCATGACTGTGGTGTGTAAGAGAAAACCTTACTGTGAAAACTGAAGATTCAAATAAAATTTAAGGGTAGAATTATAGGTATAAAACTAAAGACAGAACCGAGTTTTCCGCAAGTGTTGTAGTTGAGACTACTTTCCTTCCTAGCTTTGCTTTAAACAAACAACTTTATATTTTCTCATTTCTCAAGCTTAACCAATCAACAGTATTCTAATTAGCCACTCATCCAAAAATCCCAAGGCTTTTACGGGTCACCTAATATATTTTATTGAGTCTGTTCAAAGTACCAGAAACTGTGCAGGATTCTGAACATTAAGACAGTCTTGTCTTTCCTTTGAAGCGTCATATGACCGTCTGATCCCAGCCTGTACAGAGCATTCCTTGTTTCAGTATAGAAAGTCTTATTTTCTCAGAACATCACTGGTAATGGATGACTGGTCTCTCCACTTGGAAAAGGTTTATGATCTAGATTGGAGGCATGTCTGGAAATAACACCAACACCAAAGTGCTTATAATGGTGACATTCTGAAAGTCTGTGGGAATAAGGCACTGGTTCTTTTCCTGTGCCTGAGAAGTATTTCTTACTGCTACATAATGTCCTTATAGTTCAAACATCTTAAAATTACAACTCTCTAGCCTCAAGCCTCAGTGATGTCTGCAAGATGTCCTTTGAATTTCCTACACTGACATTCACTCACTTTATCTTTTTCCTATTCTTTGTAACATTTAGGCCCATAAGCTCTAGTTACACCATTATCATACCTCATCTGGATAACTTTAGCATGTCATGCTCTCTATTGTACTTTGTAGTAAGTTTCTAGCCAAGATTAACTTTACAGACCACCTGGAATAAAACAGCATTTGAGAAACGGTTTGCTTATTGAATGCTGAGCATTTTCCATTATCCATGTTTATCTACAACATAACATATGCTATACAAAGACCATTTTTGTTTAACAATACAATAGGAAACTTTTTAGGGGTTCCAACAAGGGACTTTTATTCCTTTGCTCTGAAAAGTTGTGAGTGGGGAAACTTAACAAGGAAAGTGACTAGACCAATGGAGCTTTGAACCAAGAGTCTGACATAATCAGAGGAAGATGCTCACAGCTAACCATCAAACTGATCATGGGGTTCCCAATGGAGAAGATAGAGTGAAGGCTGAAGGAGTTGAAAGGATTCATGACACCATGAGGAAAGCAACAATACCAACCAACCAGAGACCCAAGGGTCTAAACCACCAGCCTGGGAGCGCTTAGGGTGGGACCCATGGCTCCAGCTGTATATGCAAGGGAGCTATATATAAGTGGGAGAAGAGATCCTTGGTCCCATGAAGGCTGGGTGTCGTGGGGGGGGGGTATTCGAGGGTGGGGAGGTGAGATATGGGGGAGGGTGGTGGGGGTACAGCAACGTGGAGACAGGAGGATGGGGGAAGGGATAGTGAGTTCCTGGGAGGGAGGGGGAAATGGGGTAAGGAGAGAACATCTGAAATGTAAATAAAATTTCCAATAAAAAAAAAAATAAAAGAGGAAAAAAAAGTAAAAAACAAAGTTGTTTATCATTTTATACCCAAACAATTAAGGTATCTTTTAATTTGACACCAAAAACAAACAATACAGAGAAAACTATCTAATTAAAAAAAAAAAAAAAAGGAGAAACAAGCCAGGTGCCCACCACTTTGCTCAGATAGCAGGTTTGGCTGTTCGGTATTAAAAGTTAAGACTGTTAAACTGAGAGATGGCATACATCTACCAGTCTTGGTAAGTAGAGGGCAGTATAAACAGTTTATACCCCAAACTACTGCAGTAGTTTTAATGGGATCCAGGTAAGTGTGGAATGGAGATGTTCTTTACATGACAAAAACTCAATAAATCTAACACACTAAATGATGATTACATTTTGAAAGAAAATGCATAAAAGCCTATAAATAGAAACTTTTGAGATCTTTTTCATTCAAAGGTAATCTTAATGCTATTAAATTCACAGATATGCTAATTTTATTATTCAATCCTAATTATCTAAAACACACATTGCAGACCTACTATTTTACATTACAAACCTAACTATTCTTTCTGAATGTAAGCACTTGTTTATCATGGTTTTGGAAATAGGGAGAATAGATTCCCTTTAAATTGCATGTCAACCAGTGCTTCTTTACTGTAGCAAATTCATACAAAATTGTAATTAAAACAATCTTTTTTTTTTTTTTTTTTTTTTGGTTTTTTTGAGGCAGGGTTTCTCTGTGTAGCCCGGGCTGTCCTGGAACTTACTCTGTAGACCAGGCTGGCCTCGAACTCAGAAATCCGCCTGCCTCTGCCTCCCAAGTGCTGGGATTAAAGGCGTGCGCCACCACCGCCCGGCCAAAATTGTAATTAAATGATCTTCTTTACTTGTTAACTCACAAGGAAACACCTTCGAAACTGCATTTTGTTAAAGTTTCTGTACTAAAATGTAAATAAACTAAACTATATAAATATTGCAAAGTTAAAACTTCCTTATTTACTTTTTAAAATTTATTTTATGATCTTTTCTTACAGTCCAGTCTTTTTCCCCCTCCTGGTCTGCCCTAGGACTGTTTCTCATCCTCTGTGCCTCCCCCTCCCACCCTGTCTCCAAGTGGATATCCCCAAGTCCCCACCCTCCCCCACCAGACCTTCCCTCTTGCTGGGGTCTCTGATACCACTAACCACAATCTACAGGGCAATATTATTTCATTACCTGATGTAATGAAAAGAAAAAGACAAATTGACACTACATTGCTCTACTCAATACCTGACTTTCTGCCAACTGTGGCTATGACCATTCTGAACAAGAAGGGTTTCCTATTTAAGCTGCAGTAATGTTTCTGATGTAGATCATCATTCCTTCTGTGGCAGGTTTCTACAGTTCCTCTAATTCATTTCAGAGGACTGTCTCAAAGTATCCTGCAGCTTTCTTGACAACTTGCTCTCTCTCTCATGCTAAGAACTGTAGTCATTTCTGTTTTATTTTAAAACCTTCTGCTACCATATGCACCACTTCCACCTCCAGATCCATAGCCACCACCATAGGGACTGCCTGAGCTTCTTCCACCAAAACTGCCCCCCTTCAGGGGTCCATACTTCAATTGCTGCTGTCCACTATAATTTCCAAAGTCATTATATTTCCTACCACCACCAAAGTTACCTCCACCAAAATTTCCTCCTTCATTGTAACCATCATATCCTCCTCCTCTACCATATCCACAGCCTTGGTTTCCATATCCTGGTCTGCCACCTCCATTATCTCCTCTACTATTGTAACCAGGACCACCACCATAGTTGCCCCCATCACCTCCAAATCCATTATATCCACCATCACCACCTCCATAACTACCTAGGCTGTCACCACTTCCACCACTATAACCTCTTCCAGATCCATCTCCATAACCAGATCACATCTCTTGTTTAGAAAGGGCCTTTTTCACTTCACAATTATGTCTATTAAAAGTATGGTATTTCTGAACAACATTTTTATCAACTGAGTCATGATCATCAAATGTTACAAAAGCAAATCCACTCTGCCTGTCTTCCATAACTTCTATGGTTTCAGTCTTGCCATACTTTTCAAAGTAGTCTCTCAGATTAAATTCTTTTGCATCTTCTTTTATACCACCAACACAAATTTTCTTCACTGTTAAATGGACACCAGGCTTTACAGAAGGCTCCCTCAAAACATACCCTTCAACCTTGTGTGGCAGAGCTCATATTGCAACATCTATCTCATCAACAAAAGAGTAGGTCACAAAACCAAAACTTACGGAAATTTTTGTTTGGTCGTTTCTCATTACCATACAGTCTGTAAGTATGCCCCATTTCTCACAATGTTCTCTTAAGCTATCACATGTGCTTTCAATACTCAGATCACTAATAAACAACTTCCTCAGCTGCTCCGTTTCCTTTGGATCATGGCCTTCCATTTTGAAACCAGATTCGCCTCTTCCAACTAGAGTTCTATATCACAAGGGGGAAATTTTTATGGGTGCTTCAAGTATGTGTCAAATACTTAAGTTTCTTCATGTTATCTTTTTACCCACTGTAATAAAGAATGAACATTATAATTATCCACATTTTATCCAAATGTAAAATAAGCACTGAGAAGCTGAATAACCAGTTCACTTGTAGGACATAAATTCAGGACAAGGTCTGTTTTACTACTGGTCTCATGATGACATTATAGTGTCCCTTACCCAGGGTAAATATATTGAACATCTTTCTAACTAAAGAATAGCATTATAGTAAAATTTTTAGTTTCCTAAGGAACTATTTTCCATAAGACATTCAAGTAGGAGAAATAAGATACTCTAAGTAGTGTATCAGTAAAAATATATTCACAATGCAGTACTAGAACTTAGAATATTCAATATTACATAAATCATCAATGCAATATTTATTGCTTATAGACATACACAATTCATACCCAACGGTATGGATACAAAATTTGATAAGGAAGAAAGAATGATAAAAGAGATAGATATGGTCAAAGTATCTCAGAAGTTTCTATCAAAATATCATCATAGATTATACAATTAATTCAAAGAGACAAAATAATTTCCTTGAGTTCCTGAAAGTCTCGACTCCAGTGGCAGTAAGTTTGGACGACAAAAATAATCCAAAATCTTTGTTAGTGCATTAATTATTATAATAATAATTAGTGTATTAATGTAACTTGTTTTTAAACGACTAAATGAGTGATATGATTAGTATCTTGTCAATAAAAGATGAAAACATACCATACTCCAATATTCATGGTTTCCATTTTATGTGTTTTGTTTCATTAGTCATTTCATCCATCTATATGTCTCACATGTAACTCAAATGGGACTCTAGCTCATAATTCTCCTCATCTGCCTCCAGAGTGCTGAGGTTATTGATATGTGTAGTCACATCCCAGAAAAATGCATATTTAGTGAGTTGTAAGTTGTGAACAAGAAATAATAAAGCAGACTCCCGATGGCATTAGAAGTCATTAATGATATCTATAATAAAATAAACTCTGAAATTCCTGATGCAAATTGTTAGCATATAACACCTGAAGTAAACCACAGATACATACAGAAGTCATATTAGTAAAATATAACCCTCCATACATGACTGAATTATACTTATATTTTCTTGTGAAAGTATAGTAACTGAAGAATGTGAGAAATCTATTTGCTAGTATTAACTAACAGGAAATTACTTTTATATAGCTAGAGAAAATAACTGACAGCAGAAATATATGGAAATGACATTTGCCTAAGAAAAAGCTTTCATTTATACCACAGATATTTTTCCTATGAGTTACTTTAAGAAAAGATACAGACTCACCTAGCTTTATGCTGATTTAAAGATTTTTATATGTTATTGTGTGATGATCCATACCACTATTCTTTTTCACCTTAATATGGTCCTAGCTACAAGGAAAAATAGATAGAATTTCTAAGTAAGAAAGGATGTTTTATTTTAAAACTCCTCAATATGTAGCTCAGTAGTAGACTGAACACTTATCATGCTTTGGGCCGAGGATTCATTTTATTGTACACATGGAAAACTAATACACTTTGTTTTATCCTTTACAAGTAAGCAGTTTTATTTGAGGGGTATTTAAGTTCAAGATATATATCATTAAGTTTAATTATTTTTAATAGTCCAATCTACAAATAGAAGAATTCACTGTCTCATTTTAAGAAGTTTTAAACCCATACAGGAAGCATTGAGCCATCTTTTGTCACTGATTATTCTGCAGTTCCACTAAAGAAATATTTGTAGTGCGTAATGCCACTATCTGACTTCAAAGGTATCACATACCAAAAGGGAACAAGAATGAGAATTGGGGCTCATATCAAGACTACCCTAATGCTCCTCCACAGAGCAGCACCATCTGCTGGGGAAGTAACCTAACCAGGAAAGTATAGGAGACTGTGGGCCTGTGTGGGCTAGTGTGATACTTACTGTGTGGGCCAGTGTGATATTGTGTAGGCCAGAGTAGACTGGTATAGACATGAAGCAGGCTAGTTTAGGCCTTCACAGGCCAAATCATCATAGGCAAGTTCTGGAGAGTGTGTGTATGCTCCAAAAGTGGCACCCACTCTTGATTTTTTTTTTCACATTTCTTCCCACTTCCATGACATTTGGGGATATGGGAACAATCTCATTAGTCACTAACCTCAGGAAACACACTATTTCAAATTATCTCTGCAGCCTGTGAAGTATTACTTTTAAGTAACATTACCACATTCAGTAAATAAAAATGTAGGACCCTTGATGTAGTTGGTAATTCAGATAGAGAACTAGGTATTTTTTAATATAAGTATATGCCATGTAATGCTTGGGATATACTTACACTAAAATTTTTCTTATGTGGGAGTCTTGCATTTTCACATGCTGATCAAGTGACAATCTGGTTATTGACTTCCAATTTTATCCTAGTCAGATTTTTAAATAATAATTCAAAGTTTTTCCTTGTAAAATCCAAAAGGTTCTCAGTCAACAAAGTATAACCATATAATTGCATTTATAGTTTATATTTTGGCAGTGAAACCATATTACTTGTGCCATAGTAGAGTCTATTTATGGTTTTAAATTTATCATTGCACTAATTTGACCATGTCCAGTTCAGTGGAACAAATGTATGCTTTGTTCCAAAACTAAACATCTCCCTCACACAGTACTCATTTTTCTATGTCCATTTACTTACATGAACAAACGAGATGAGAGACATGATTTAGAGTCCAGAAAATGGTCTACAGTTCTGCTTTTCCCTTGCACAAAGGAAGGCCCTTGGGAATTGCCTGTTTCACCTTTCAGTGGCTATGATGTGCTGTCATGGCAACAAGCCTGACAAGCACAATTCTCTAGTTCTCAGCAAAAGTTCATCTAACCTTCCAGATTTGGTACTGAGTCAGGATGGAACTCAGCTTTTAGGTGATAAGCATGCCGAGAGAAGAGATTTATCAGGTAAGAATAATACATCCTTGTGGATGAACTGGGTTAAATACAGTATGAACAGCAAAGGAAGTAATAGACAAAAACAAAACAACAACTGCAAAAACAGTAAAATAGATCATACTTTAGATGTTAAAGCTATAGAAATAACTGAATAACTGATCAAGTCTAAATTCTGGCTATCAGGAAAAACTTATATTCAGGACAGCTAAAAGTATCACATAACCAATGCAAGTCAAGCATTATTATAAATAGTCCCCTACAGTTTTTTTTTTTTTTTAGTCACTCCAAACACAATCTTCATCTCTAAATCCAAATATAGCCTGATGTGATCTTTTTGCCAAGTCAACACTGTTCACCTGGATATAATATACAAATTGGATGTGTTTTCCTTCACACTCAAATATTTCAAGAAGATAAAATTTTATAGGTGACTATTGAACTTAAACACAACTGAATTTACTATCACAGATATAATACAAAAATCAAGATATTCTCTATAGATTTATAATTTAGCTTTAAAAGTTAGCACCTTTTGAATGCATTTGGTTTACTGTCTTTCTGTCTGCAAAGAAAAACAGGTGATTATAATTATTTATATGTTTTAATGATCTTGCATTATATATGCAATAAGATACTTTGCTTGAAAGGTATGTCTAAGTCTAAAACAGAGAACAGGCTTTGGGGTTATGTCATGCAGCAAAGTAATATGTATGTGAATGAATTATCAGGCTCATTAATCATTTTTGTACTTGAAGTGCTAAAGTGCTAATATTACACTGAGAGTGAAAATGAAGTAATTAAGGAGTTTAATAGCTACAGTCTTTTGAGGAGAAAACAAGTTGATAATGCTTTTTTAAATGTTACATAAATTGGATAGTTTTGAAAATTACAAAAACTGGGTTAATCTATTGTTTAGCTCTGAATAACAGAAATCATTTGATTACATCTGCATATGGGGTCAATAGATGACCATATGAAGACATTTATCTAAATCTCCACATTTATAAAAGAAAGTGCATGTTACTCAAGGAACAAAAACACCGCCAAGCCTTTTGATGTGTGCAGCATTATATCTGAAATGACTGATAGTGAAGGGCCAGTTTTCTGTGCCTCTGCTCACAATCTAGCACAGATAGATCCTTTTGTAAATGTAATACCAATTACTTGGGGGAAAAATGAAACAAGCCTATGTCCAAAATGCTGGATCCAGCCATTATAGCATTATGCAGTGGCACTTCTATAGAAACTTCTAACAGCTCGCTCTGTTACCCACTTGAGCCAGAAAACATGTGAGGATCTACAGCAACCCACATTAGGAAGTACCATTCTGAAAGTATGCTTTAGTTTGAAATTGACACAAACTCACTTCCTGACTGTAAAGAGGTCATCTGCAAGCTACTGATTTATGTCAGGAGCTCATACCCTATTTAAACCTTCCCCCTGACACTAGTGAGCATGAGGAACTTGCCTAGCTGAGAGTTGGAACTACTTGTGAATAAGCCTTTCCCCTCTTTTCCATTGGACTATGTTTTCTTTGCCAATGATAAGTCTACTTTTTAAACTGTCTATCATTACCTATCCTTTACATCCATTCTTTGCTTCTTTCCATTTTCACTTGCATGCAGTTGAAAGACCAAGATCTTGGAGACAGAACCAGGTTTAAAGTGAAATGCTGCTACTTTATGACATTGAGAAAAATGGGTCAGGTACTTTATGCTAAGTTAGGGGGAATTCTGTAAGCTGGGGCTTTTCCACTCTGAAATGGTGATAGTATTATCCTCTGCACAGGGTGAATGGGATTCAAAAATAAGACAAAGTGCTATAACAGGTACATCTGCATTGCTGCTGACACATTTCATTTCTTCCATTATCAGGTTTGTGTATGTCTAAAAGATAAAGATAAAGATGGTATATGTGCACTGCTTATGTTAAATGTATTAAGAATTTTGCTTGCTGATTAGGAACATACTTGTCCTCAGAATATTAATTAAAGAAAGCCAATCAGTCTAGCAACCAAGCAGGTAAGCTACAAACATTACTACATTGTGTCTCTTCTCTTTGGAGTTTTAGCTGGAATCCTGGAAGTCATAATCACTCTTCTATGCCAGTTGTGACCATGCCCTTTCCAGATTTTAATGACTCCAAAAATAATTTCTCCAAAATTGTTCTCACATTTTCTTATTCACTTCTGCACTTTACCTACTACCTCATTTTTTTCCTGATGTTTTGAGGCAAATTCTCCTGTATGTGTCCTCCAATCCATCCAACTGATCATCTTTAACACTGCAGAAGACTTTGTAAAATACAAACCACAAGTCAGGCTCCTGCTTGAAGCCTTCCTTAGAAGTTTTAAGTTGCTGGGCAGTGGTGGCACACGCCTTTAATACCAGCACTTGGGAGGCAGAGACAGGCAGATTTCTGAGTTTGAGGCCAGCCTGGTCTACAGAGTGAGTTCCAGGACAGCCAGGGCTACACAGAGAAACCCTGTCTCCAAAAAACAGAAAAAAAAAAAAAGATTCTAAGTTTATTCATTGTGAAGTATGGGACAAGTAGAGAAGGTAGGCATTCAGAAGGGTAAAGCTGTTCCAAGCCTTAAATAATTAAATATTTCCAATTTGGTTGCTAAATCACAACTTATTCACACACAGGCTACATGCAAAACCACTCTCTATCTCTTCCATCAACTTACATGTAAATGGTTAACACTTGATCTAACAGTAAATAGCCATTCTCAGTCTCCTGGAGGAGGGAAAGAGCAGAAAATGTCTCTCCTTCTTAGAGGTCTTGCACTATTCCTTTCCCTATAATTCAGGCATCTGCTTCTTTTAGACAGGGATAAGTGTGTAGCACAACTTGATTAGAACATGGAGCAGATATTTGAAGACATGTACCACATTTAAAAAGGCAGAGGCTTAAAAGATAACAGCATTGTACAATACAGACTGTTCTCTGAACATCAAAATGTTTTATTATAGTACATCAAATGGCTATTATGTGACAATTAGTTTTTCTTGATTATCACCAACTCATTCTATTTATATTTTTGCCCTCTCAATAATTATTAGAGTTTTAAGATAGAAAAATTGAACATTATATAGTCTATGTTTTAGTTGGTGCCAACCCTTTAAAGAAGATTGCTTTGTGCTTAAATACAGTACATTATAACTCTAAAAGCAAGTACATTTCAAAGAATATGTTAACTGAGAGATATTAATGTAGTATAAATTACTAAGCTTTTCCAGAAATGCAAAGAAACTAACTTAATGCAAGAAATTCTAACTATTCAAAACCATTTAGATTTAACTTTGACTACAATCACTTAATAAATTCATCAGCATAACATTTTCAATGCAAATTTGCTTGATCTTTTATACTATTAGCTAGACTATTACATCAATGAAGTTTTCAATTTTCTAATGATACAGTAACTACTTTGAACTGAATTTTATTCTCCTGACTATACTGCTTATTTATCTTAAAGTTAAGTATTATGGTATAAATAATTAGGTCAAATCTTAGTAGAAATGCCAGTATTTTTATTTCATTTTAGTGACAAACTTGCCTCCTTGGGTTATATTTTATGGAGTAATTACATACTTCACTTTAGAACTAGATGACTCATTTTCCTGTAAGAAAGAAACATATTTAGAGGCAGGGATCCTTGAGCTGGAAAGATGACTCAGCAGTTAGAATCACTTACTGCTCATGTACAGGACCCAAATTCATTTCTTAATACCCACATTGAGTGGCTCACAACTGCCTGTAACTGCAGCTCTATGGGATCTGGCCTCCATGAATATCCACATACACAGTAGCAGTGAGTATTAATAGAAACTTCCAAATTTTAGACTTAACTGAGTAGATCTGACTGCCCTAATTGATATGGGACAACTCTCTCTTTCTGAGTATGGGAAGCACCCACTCATGGCTTGCCAGATAAAAAGAGGTCATGGCAGAAGGAAGATTATTAACACTCCTTGCTTGTTTGGCCATTCCTGCTGTTGGCCTAGCCTTCACTTTTGCTGCTGAATTGATTTACCCATGTGATGCTGAGGATTCCTTCACTAAGGTCAGAAGCATCATTTCTCAGCTTTCCTATTTGACACTTGGATTGTCATTAGTGTGAGACATATACCATGAGACTACTCTGACTGCTTAGGCATCCAGCTTCAAGGACCAAGTAACTAATGTATTCTCAACCTCCTCAAAGTGAGACAACTTCTGTTACTATTTTAACTTAGAATGACTTAATAAATTATTTTATTATATATGTATATTAAATCTCCATCCTATCGGCCCTATTCCTCTAGAGAACCATAATATACATGTGTACACACAGAGAGAGACACCACACACACTTAAAAATGATAAAAAAAAAATAATCTTAAGAAAAAAACAGGAAGCCTGAACCAGTCTAGACCTAGAAATGAGTATAAATCATAACACCATTTAGTAATACCGAATATCTTAGGATGGAAAGAGGCCAAAGTACACATTTAGATCTGGCCCATCTTTAGGTTATAAATATTATTATAGCTTACTCTGCGTTCTCCCGACCTTCCCTTGCCAAAACTATTTTAAAACTATACTTCCAATACTGTCTTCTTTCATTGGCCTTGCTGACTTATTCTGCATTATCCATTCCTGAGATGATGCACCTCTATATTTTCTTTGGTATAAGATAATAGTGCCTACTGTCATCTGACATTTTCTCATAGTTAAGATCACCTTTCATCTGTTCCCTATGAACTGTGCGACATGAAATAATCCCTTCTTAAATCTTTTCATTCTCCAAATAAATACTTAGGTAACTTAACATTTTTTTTGAATATCCAAGTTAGGAAATGTACATATTTTAGTTATATAATACTCTGTCATTTATAAACTAATACTTTATAATAAAAAAATTGAAATCTGAGTATTTCATAGTTAATGCTTCACAGAATGTGACTTTATCAAAAAAAAAAAACTTACACTAAAATGTTGTAATCTACTATAAAGATAAAGTTCTATAGCCCCAAATTCTACCTTATTGGTCTCTTTTATATCTTTGGTTGTGAGTCTAGCCTTTAACGGCTGAGCCATCTCTCCAGCTCTACCTTATTGGTTCTCAATCAGTGACATTTGAAATGTGCTGTAAATTTCAGATTTATAATCCCGCTGATTATTAAGAGAGTATTCTCACTTTTCTAATGTTCTTACTTGGGTCACACAACCCATAGATTGTTAAGCACTTGACTACATTGAAATCTGAATATCAAATATGGAAATGTCCATCTACTTATATTCTGTCTTTAATCAAGTCCTCTTAGAACCTAACTTGGTCAACATATTCAATATTTTTAACCAGGAATATCTTCACTTTCCCTCAATTTTTGTTTTCTTCATCAGTAGTATCGTACATTGTATTTAAATAATCTTAGAATAATTTGAGAGCAATACCAAATAATAAAATCACATAATCACATTTGGTGCCAAAACATAAGGAACAATGCAAAAGTGAAATTTCAATATCTGTCATTGTTATAGTATAATAATGGTGAGCAGTTGTTTGAACTGTAAACTACTGATAATAATGTCTATCTTTAGTGATGAAATAGGTTTAAATATACAAATATTACATATCTCATACTGTTTATTTTTTACCAAGGCTTTCTTATTCACTAATGCAAAATTATATACAATGTGCTAAGGTTACAATAATAAATAAAATAGTCCTGTAAAACATACCCTGTGAAATTTATACTCTAGTAGGATAACAATAAAATGTACTCAATACATTATAGTTATAGGAGATTTCAACTACATGAAGAGGTTAATTAAGAGTCCTAGGGATAAGTAGGGAAAGTAGGAAATAATTTGCCAAAACTGTGAGAAAAGCGTGGGCTGAGAACATACCTCAGTTAGTACATTGCTTACCTAGCACTCATGAAACCTTGGCTTTGATCCCACTGTGACATAAATTGGGCCATGGTGGAGCATGGATATTATTCCATCATTCAGGAGGTATTAAAAGAAAGATTGCAATTTCAAGGCTATCTACAACTGCATAGTAAGTTAGAGGTCAATATGAGACATAGGGAAAGAGAGAGAGAAGCAGTTGCGACCTCCACATAGAGAGTCAAGTGGGCAGGTATTTCAAGAAAGAGAATAGATCTGGACTTGAGAGATGAGCAAGGTAGATAATAGCTGCATGAGAGGGGACAAGCACTGATAAAGTTGGACAAAAAAGTATGTGTGTGTGTGTGTGTGTGTGTGAATGACTTCTGTTTCCAATCCTCCATAACTCACAAAGAGATGATGTTAACCCATGCTTGAATGGAAAATTCATCAGGTTCTGTAGATAGCCTAGAGGCAGCAGGGATTGTAGTCAGAACAGGACAAGAAACAGCCCAGCCCAGGCTGATAAATAAGTTAAATACTGCAGCATGCTTAGATGGGACAGAAAAAGCCACAGCAAGATTCTCAGCCACAAGGTGGCTTACTAAAATATTTGTCTTTTAGAAACAACAGTCTTACTAACTAGCTTGACTCTTTCTCTTACTATCCACTTTGTGTTTCTCTGTATGAGAAAGAGAATCTGAGGAACAGTCATTCTCCTTCCCATAGATTTATTACTCAAGCGAAATTCACTGAGACTTTTCATTTTTTTCCATTCCTTTTCAAATATATAAAATGTACATCTGCCTGTGCTGCTTAAGAAGAATCATTTTAGTTACAGGTTTCAGCGCTTACTGTGCACTCACACCTTTACTGACACTTGTTAAAGATGAAGCAGTTATCATCTTAGCTTGTTGACAACTCGCCCATTTCCATCAGAAATTTTATTTTAATCAAATTCTACTCACAGTACATGTTGTAATTAACTGAGATGCATTTCCTGTGATCCACACATCATTCCTAAGAAGTGTCTGATCTGGTTGATTGGGACTAGTGCGTCCCCACCCATGGAGCATCAAAGGAGTATTTTTTCTGAAGTTCATAGTAAGAGATGTAATGAAAACAAAATATCAAAACATAGTTCCATGGTATGTAAATTATATTATTCTAGACCACTTTTTCACCAATTCATGTTTTTTTTTTTTTTTTTATGACATTACTAGCACATTATATGGTACACACTTTTACCACTTGAATTTTCTCTCAGGAATTATGGTTCCTTGGTTTTAATCAGCTCCTCCTTTTCAAGGATTTCTTATATAAGTGTGCATGTCAGGTTAATTTGTCTGGCTTCATTTCATGCAGACCAAGGTCAAGAGTTTAATTTCTTTGGAGGAATTTCAGTGTTTTAAACAGAACTAAATTTGGTCCCAAAGAGACCTGATTTTCCATCTCTACTCCTTCTACTTTTTTTCCCAGGTCGCAAGAAAAAGAGATCTTTATTTCATCTGGATGCAAGACCTGTTTAAATAGTTTTATTTTAAAGCATACTTATTTCTATTTATCCCTAAATTTAAGGATCTGTTAGTGTTATTGGGCTTCCTGTGCTTTCTTCAGTGACAAGCACCAAGTACTTTGTCTAATGTATAACAGTTGTTAAAGACATATTAATACGTTCTTTCTCTGACTGTGACATTTTCTATCCATATAGGGAACAGGCAGATTGTTAGAATCATAAATAACTGGCATAATGTCTAAAACAATCAATCAAGTTCTATGCTTGAATTGTTTTCTTCCCACAAACACATTTGTATCTCAAATGTGTTATTTTATATTAATCAAAACTTTGAAATAATATATATATATAAGAGAGAGAGGCAAACCTGTTCCATATGCTTTACATGACCATAATAAAAATCACTAGTGTTATTTTTTATCATGTAATGTACTTTGTAAGTGAACACAATAAATTCTACCTTGTAGATTTATTGCTAAAAATAAATAAGTCAATAAATGAAAAGAATTGTGTACAGTGTTGTATGCAAAATTTAATCTTCCATAACAACTGTTATTACTTTTTAAAGAGTTTATTTTACTGAGGAAGTACACCAAATTATAGACTGCCGAAACAGTTTAAAAGATCACTCTATAAAAAAGTGAAGAGTGAGGGAAGGAATTCAAGAGGGAAGATATGGAAAGAGAGGAAGTTCCCATTTTTAACTTCCTAAAGCAGAAAATAGTAAGTTGTGTCATACCCTGTACCAGCCTAATGACCTTGGACAAGTCAACCTCTGTAATTCCCAATTATTTTCCTTAACCCTTAAGATGATTCATTTTAGAATATAACAATTGTTTATTACACCATGGCAGTCTTCTTTAATATGTTGATGGATATAAAATAAATTGTGCATTGTGTAATGAAATAAAAATGCAGTTATCTGTGACATTTGATAAAATACCTGATTATGAAATGACTTTAGGAGGTGCATCTAATTGCTTGATTTAAAAGTTTAAATTTAAAGCTATGATTATCAAAGTGAGTTTCCTATGAATCTTTGTGACAGTAGAAGTATGCTAATTTGGATTCAGGTTTAACACATTACTATCTTAAGCCTCCTTAGATATCACATGCTCACTAAGACCCTCATCCTGGAAAGAGCTTCATGTTCACCTAGCAATGCCAGAGAAGTTACTCAATTATGAGTCACACATGTATGTATCAATTCATCTATTAATATTTTGTATATAAACTAAAATACTTTTGATAAAAATGGAGGTTGGAGAGAAATGTTTGAGACGAAGATGGTTTATGTCTGTAAAAGATGGAGTTAAACTATTCTCCCATCTTTTATTCTGTATTAAAAATTGATATTGTGTTATCCTGAAAAATATCTGGATCAAGCCTCCATGAGCTGAGCTAAACTAAACATACAAAGACTTATGTGACAAGATTTGTTTGGCATGTGTGACAAAGACTGCCTTTAACTTGTACTTATTGTCCTCATTTGCTGAATATGACATACAGCTTTTCTCAGGACTAATTCATTAAGTTGCTATTCTGTCTCAACAAAAACTCATTCAAGATAGATTTCTTAAAAGTATAGTCATCCAGTTATTGTTGTGAATTGATATACATTTTTTTCTGAGTTATTTTTCCATCTACTGAAAAAAAATGCATGGTAATAAAGCCATTTTACAAAGGCCAAACAATGTTAATGATATGTAAATGATATCGTTTCTTTGGTCAAAAATATGCTTTCACATTTCCTTGCTATCTATAATATAGCATGAAAGCTAACGGTAGGGATTCATCAACTCAATCTTCTTTCTACAGTAAGGTGATTGCAGCTCTCCCCTTAGCACTGCTCTTGAGGTAAAGCATAATTAGCACTCCATCAAAAACCACTTTGGAGAGCACAACAGTAGTTGGTTTTCCAATCAGACTTCTGAAAAGGACTGTATCATACCATATAAATAAAATGCTAATTTATTATCGATCATACAGGGAAGTGCATGCACAGAGAAACTTGATTGCTTGCTTTCCAATATAAAGTATTCATTTAGATGCACCCTCCTTCATTAAAAAAAAAAAAAAAAAAGATGCTCACAAAGGTGGTTAGGCAGAACATTTCTCAGCAATGTCTGTGTGGTGGAATTCAAAAGAAAGAAGCCTGTTCTTATGCACAAGGGTTTCACTACATGCAGGGGGAATAGACTATGTACATTCCCCTAATCATTGCCCTATCTGAGAAGATTTCATTAACAGTATTTAAGATCCACAGACAGAATTAAAAATCAATATTTTAGGAACTGGGGTCACAGTCCCATTAATAAGCTATATAAAGCCTTAAAATGGAACAACAGTCAATATACTGCTAGTCAGAAATAAACACCCAAGTTACAAATCATTCCAAAGTTAATACACTACAAAATCTGTACTCTCATTGAGAATTCTAAAGACTATAGAAAACCAAAATCCTTCCAGATCAATTCAATAGCCAATTTTGTCCAAAAGGAGAAGGAAAGATTAGAAGATGTCTTAATTATCCTTAAAATCCTATTACTTTTTCATGCTAAAATGTTTACATTACAGTGAAGCCATCCATGATACTTTCTGCTATCCCACAAAAACAATGGAAAAGGATATGTTTGTGTATAATAAAATATAAAATAGCAAATGGCACCCAGGATGAAAGATGTGGATTATTTCAAAAGCATATATTCTCAACTGTGAGTGATTTTGGTAAGCAAAATTACATGGATTATTTATGCCATAGTAGATAAAGTCCTAAATTAGTTCAATATACTTTGACTATAATCATTATCAAAGATATTTTATTACTTTTAATTATGTGTTTGAGGTGGGTCTTGGAGTGGGGAACATATACATAATTGCTTGTGCCATAGAGTACAGATGAATCTGATCTCCTGGAGCTGGAGTTAGTTACAAGGGTTAGTGAGTCACTTGACTTAGATGCTAGATATTAAACTAGGATCCTATGAAAAAGCACTATGTGCTCTTACCCACTAAATCATCTCTCCAGGCCTCTGCAGCAGAAAACTATGCAGCTATAAAATATGATACAACAATGATGAAAAACAATTAGACATTGTTGATGGCAAGAGATCTGAGTGATCTTCTAGGTTATGGGTCATCACATTTTTCCCATAAAGGTCCAGATAGTAAACACTATGGCAAAATACTTGCTGTTGAACCTCAGTAGACAATAAAATTCAGCCAGCTAATCTATAAATAAATAGGTATCTTTGTATTCCAGTAACATTTTATTTATGAATAATGAAATACAAATTTTTTATAATTAACACACATGAAGTAGTTTTGTTTTTAAGTCTCCTTTAAGATATCGATAATAGCAGAACTGTCTTAGCTTGCAGTTGCTACAGAAACATGAGGTAGTCTTGATTTTCACTTAGTATTGTCATTTTCCAATTACTTTGTTACAGCAGATTCATCTCTATGTTACTAGTATATTATCTTTGTCACTCCACTGTAGAAAAAAGATCCACATACATTTTAGTTAGAGTTTTTCCTCTCCCAATGAAATTATAAAAATACAGCAAATCAGAACAAGATTGCTATGGACTTTGTGCCTCTAATAACAATTACTGATTTGCTGGCCCCAGGTCCCTGTTTAGGCAGAAATGGACTCAACCAACATTAATGTAGATAATTCATTCATGGCACTCAAATTCCTCCTGAAGTACAACAGTAACATGAAGATAAAATAAAAGAGCTAATACTTGCATGTTAAGTGAAGACAAGAGGTTCCAAGGCATAATGCCTTTCATGTATTTTGGTTCAGATTTGGCATTAACACAGCACAAACTTTCAGGTAACAATCTAAGTTGAAATAATATGTCATAGTCAAGTAGAAAAACAATTACACTTTAGATTATTCTAGAAAACCCTTCCTTCATGCCAGATACACATAGTACCGGGACTAATATTGGAAACTGTTCAACAAGTAGAGAGACTTCAGCTGATATTCCTTCAGACCCAAGTGATTTGTGGTAGAAACAGCCCATTTATGTACAAGCTTTAGAGTAGCCCATCTTTATTACAGTGGTACTATCTTTATCTGTACTTCCTCTATATGACTTCCTATGATAGTGAGTGACTTTGTGGGGTAAAACTGAATGCATCACTTCCCAAACTTCATCACAAATAATTCAAGTAATTTCTGAGATACAAATAACTGTCCCACATCAACAGAGGGAAATAATTTTCTGTGATCAAGTAAGTACGTACATGATTCACCAATTAGCTAGTCACTAAACACATTTTCAGAATAAAAGGTCTGAGATTATTTTGGGAAAAACTATGCTTTTTAAAAAAAAGTATGACTTCAATTTATGTAGAGGAATTTTAATCCAACAACATGGCTGTTCTGGTCATATTCAAAGACCTCCTAGGTCTGTGCCATTCAGTTATAATGCAGACACACATCCTTAGTACATTCTTTTATGCCCTCTGGCTGGGATTTGTTAGTACATCCTTTAATCCCAAACAATGGTATCTAATTGAGGGTCCAAGTGATGAATCAGAGATAGATTTGACAGAATGAGTCAGAAATAGGATACACCCTACTCTCAGGAGAAAAGCTATTTAGGAGCACCACAGAGAGAGAGAGAGAGTTAATCAGTTCTGTTCCTCATTGAGTTGGAAGTTGAGTCAGTTGAGATTCAGTGTAATGAGTGTACTGCAGGAGAGTTCATTCTAGAGTTCAAGCAGTTCAGGCCAGGTCAGCAGAGGCAGTTGATGCCAGAGACTAAGGAGTCAGAAACTTAGAGCAGATAACCAGAGTTAGTTTGAGGCCAAGCAAAGCAATTCTGTCAGAAGTTGAGAAAAGCCAATCAGAATCAGTAAGCTTGGAGAGGATTTTTGATCCAGAACACCTGATATGAACCATCCAGTCAGAGTTCAGAGAAAAACTAGAAAGATGAGCTTAATCAGCAATTAGCCTCCAAGAGGGCAATTATATATAAGGCAAATAAAAGATAATAAAATAAATAAAATAAAAAATAAAATAAATTCCTAACATATAGCTTACATGCAGATAATAAATGAAATATAAAATTAACTTTTATTAAGCTCTTATAATGTGCCAGCCACTATCATATGTGCTTGTTATGTTGAGAACACAAACTGCTTTTATCTTGGACATGAAAGTCCAAAGATTTCTATCTGTACCTCTCTGTAATGATTCAGCATTTTCTTCTAATAATATTACTTTTTATTGATTCGTAGAAACATGAATTGTTTCACTATTTTTCACAGTGACGTCTCCAAAGACCTATCAACTTTTCATTGGAGCAAATGTAGTTTTAATAATTGGACTTTTAGTAGTTCTTTCTCAGTATCATTTTTTGAGGTTAATACATAGAATATAGTGCAGGGATCCTGAACCACTCACTGGAGAATGGGAGGTGGTATAGGGGAGGGATTGTGGAAGGGGTTGTCTAGAAGGGGAGCAGTGAGCCAGATGTAAAGTTAATATGTAAAAATGTAATAATAATAGTAAAACAGAGAATAGAAATAATTGAAGTGAATAAAGGGATAACGGCTAGATGATCTAGAATCTTCTGAGGATTTTACTCTTGACAGCAGCAGAGGAGTCCCCAGTGATTATAAGGATATAAATCAGGAGTCCTTTTAAGTTTAAATATTTAAGAAATGCAATTCCCTTTTCTGTGGAATTAGAACTATTGTTAAATGATATGTGTTTCAAACCTAACTTAGGTATATGAAAAAAATCGCTAAATGATTACTAATAATCAACCTTGAAAACCTACTTGTCAACAATCACTGCAGGGAGCTGGGCATGCTGATACACACCTTTAAGCCAGGAAGCAGAGGCAGGTGGATCCCTGAGTTAGAGTCCAGCCTATTCTACAGAGCAAGTTCTCAGACATGCAGGGCTGCACAAAAAAAAAAAAAAAAAAAAAAAAAGAAATACAAAAAAACAAACAAACAAAAAATAACCCAAACTGGTCTTGAGAGAGAGAGAGAGAGAGAGAGAGAGAGAGAGAGAGAGAGAGAGAGAGAGAGAGAACAAGAAAGAATGGAAAGAAAGAGATCACTTCTACAGGTATAGCCCAGCCTCACCACCAAAATTTCATCACCAGGACACACATTGGGGAAAGGGAAGAACCAACTGCTGCAAGTTATTCTTTGACTTTCTCACATGCACCATTGCCCATGCAAAACCACATTCTTATGCAAGCTTACACACACACACACACACACACACACACACACACAACAAACACACACGCACACAAAATAATTTTTATAATAATAAAAAAATGACTTACTTCACAATCACATTTTCTCTACCAACCACTCCAAAGTCACTCACCAAAATATATCCAACAAACAAATCCACACAAAAAACCTGCTTACTCTCAAGCAACCCCTCCATAGCCAAATCCACACTAAAACATTTCATCCATGTCACCCATGCCTTGAAATGAAATAAATATCTACCATATATTTCTAATTTTGAGATTCCTTTCAGATAGTAGATTCAGATGCTTACATTTGCATAGCCAATGAACTATACAGAATACATTGAAAGTCAGACAAGAGAATAATGTTTTCAAATGCTTAAAGTGATAGGTATTTATTCAGAGCTTTCTCGAAACTTACATACATATTGAGTAGACTAATGTAAATGGGCAAAGAAGAATCAAACATGATAGATAACTATTTGATGTCTTCTGGGTGAGGGTCACTCAATTTTGGAGCTGTGGTCCGTGGTATATTTCTCATGTTCCGGTTGATGGTCACACACCTGCATGGCAATGCTAACTTGATTTCATGAAATTATTAATAATAATAGATTTGTATTCATTTTTACTCATTAAACTTATTAAGTTTAAATTGGATACTCATGTTTCAATAGAACAATGGGCTAACTATAGAATACATAAAAGATTCATGAAGCATGGGTGTAGAGGGAAAAGCAAGAATTCCATGTTAGTCATGTTAAATTAGCAGGGTTGATTAGCCATCAACTGGAACTAGCAAACAGACATTTGGAATTATGCTACTATGGAGATGTCACAGTCATTCAGTTTAGAATTCAGCCAACTTGGATATTTTTCAAAGCTACTGGGAAACTAAGGGAAACAAGAACTGGGAGATAAATTTGCAAGAGCCATGTAAAGGCAGCTAAATGTTATTTTTATGTTTGAGCAAATGTTATCTTTGGGATATGAAATGGAAAGATCTGAGAATAAAAATTATGGAATAAAAGGAGTAACAGTTGGGAATACATGTAGAGCTGGTGACAAATTGAAATTGCTACTAAGAAGTGCTCTAAAAGTATTGCTTGTAGGATTTTCTCTTTATAACCATATGACTTGTTTCTGCCCCACAGAGGAGAAAATCACCAATTTATCACTTTCAGCAAACACATGTATATTCAGTACTGCCACATTTCTCTGCTCTGTAGAAAGGTAAAATATATAACATTGCATTGAACAAATCTATAACGGATATTATGTTAGAAAACATGTTTGGAGATATAAATATGTTACTGTCTTAATTAAAATTAAACAATATATGAGTAATAACATGATCCATGTATAGTAATGTATCTGGAAGTAATATTTAGAAGTTTTATTTATCTTAGTTACCTCTAATTAAAATCCCTGCAATAATTATTTTGATAACAATTTCAAATACAATACACTCAGAGGATTATATATCTTTGCCTGGGCCATTTTAAAAGCAGTTACATTTTTACAAAAATTACAGAAACCTACAGTTAAATGAAGTTTTCAGAGTATGCCTTACAAACACCATCAAATTTAAAAAGGAATTCGTGTATCAACAAATCAATATAAACATCATATTTTCAAAGCACAGCTCATGATGCTTAGGTTTAAAATGTACAAAGAAAACAGTAGCTTCACATGTGAAGGTGGGATGAGAATGTGAGGAGAGGCCTGTGGAAAAAGGTATGGGCTAAGAGAAAGGAGCAGTGAGTGTGACCAGAATGTTTAATCTACATGTATTGAACTATCAAAAAATGAATCAATGAAAATTAAAAAGAACATTATATGACAGTGATGTATTCATTATTACAATTCTCATTTTCATAATCTGAGAATTTTATTACCAAGTTTCCCCTTTTTCTTCATTTATTCACCATAGATACGGCAAGGGAGCTTGATTTTCCCTAAAGCAGTATTTTCATTATCTATCACTGTAGCTCATCTATACCTCCTCCTCTCTCTAATACAAACTGTTCTCGCTACTCAATGGATGCTATAACCAGAACTACAGTTTGAAGAAACTAGAGACTTTCCTTTCATTATTTCTTAAACATTGCTTTCAGGTTTATATCTCTGTAATTATCTTTTAATTAACTCTCACATTTTCACCGTCCCCATTTTCTCATATTTTCCAAAAAAATTTGTACTAGCCATACAACTAAATTCTTTGCCATTTTTCTTAAATTCCTGTTTCCAGCCTTCAATTACTACATAGTCAATATATCTCATATTTTATGGATGAGTGTGAAAAAGAACAAACATAAAATATCCTTAATTAAACTTAGCTTATCAAAGCTGCTGTCAATGCTCAGTAGTCACAAATTTTATTCTACTCCAAATAACACTGAGACCAATTATAGGGCAAAAATATTACTGGTGATTGTTTAGATATTACTAGTGATTGTTTAGATATTACTAGTGATTGTTTAGATATTACTGGTGATTGTTTAGATATTACTGGTGATTGTTTGGATATTACTAGTGATTGTTTGGATATTACTAGTGATGCTTTAGATATTACTAGTGATTGTTTGGATATTACTAGTGATTTTTTAGTGCCCCAAAATTACTTTATGTCTTAAATGTGGCAAAACTACAATGATGTCCACCCATAAATTTTGAAAGAGTATTTTTTTTCTTATTTTGTGTTTAAGAAATTCATGAGCATCAAAGGAAAATGGAGCTCATTAATAGGGATTATGCAGGCAGACAAGCCCTTTTTCACAGTTTCTCTCATCCCAGGAAGCTCAGACAATTAGAGCCAATTAACACACATGTGAACCATGTCTGCTAAGTATGGGACACTGGATGGGGTGAACATTAGGGAGCATGACCAAGCTACAAGCTGTAAGTTATATGCATCCACTAAGACTGGCTTGGGTTCCTAAGCACCAAAACTTTCATGTGGCTTTCAGAATCAGATGAAATAAAAGACAGATCATAATCCTATTTCTAAATAAGATAGAATGTTGACTAGATGGAAAGAACTCAGTAATAATGACTGTGAGAGACACAATAGAAAAAACCTTGAGAGCTGTAACCTCAAATACTAACACCTATCAATTGTCACAAAACATGAGGATTAAGTGTTCTCCCTGAATATGGAAGCTAGCAGAGCATAATATAAAGATAAAAATAAGGAGTAAATATTATATACACTGGAGAACATATTGCTCTCTTTCCTTCCATCGTTGAAGAAAAACCTTTGTTGAATGAATAGCAGTAAGCTACTTGACCCACCCATCCCAAAAATCTTTCATGATAGGGCAGAGTGTTCCTTACATTCTAAAGAAAATGAGAATACCTGTTAGAATTTTGTTCTGATGAAAATGTGTTTTTAAACTCATGACTAGAGCTGGATATTTGGCACAACAAACAAGATTTTAGAAGCTATGTGGGAAAGAGATAAAGAAAATTGAGACAGCTGGAAGCAGAAGAGGGAGATTTAGAAAAGGAAAGCAGGCAGAAGTAAAGGGAATTTTAATTTTGTGGCTATTGAGAGTTCTGTGATATAAATCCTCTTGTTGATCTTCCTGCTAAATTCAGTTACATCCACTTTTCTTACTAATGGGATGCTGAATTGTGCCTAGCCACTTTTAATTAAAAATTTCTTGGGTAACAAATATCAAAGTAGTTAACAAATCCTTAGAGGGAGAGAAGAGAACTGTTAACATTTGGGGTCCAAAAGAAAGGCATTGCTGATGAAAATAGAAATTCAAGATACGGTCGATTGTACCTTAACTCCTGATTTTCATGTTTCTATATAGTCTGCTCAGGCACTGAGTAGAGATGACTGTATAATAACATGATATTTCTTAACATGACACAATGTGTATTTCAAGACAAAATCACCAAATGCATTGTGGTTCCCAACTAGCTCACTGTTGAACCACTTTTTGTGGAAGAAACCAATTTCTACTTTGTGAAGATCTTCAAGAAGTTCTGTGATGAGGAATGTGTAACAAGAAACTGAAATTTCTTTCCAAAAACCAACAATAATCTAACAAAGTCATCAGTGATCTATTGCACTGGAGATCCTCCAGTTCCAGTCAAGACTTCAGAAGATTGCATTCTTAACTAATGCATCCCTGGCAACCTCATGAAAGACACAAAGCTGTACCTACTCAGATAAGATCTTTCTGAATCCCCAATTCACATAAAACGTGAGGATGATAAATGATTGTAATTCTTTTAGGGTTGGAACAATATTTTTATTACATAGCAATCGATTAAAAATAGAAAAGGCATCCCAATGTATAATAAAGTCAATTAGCATTGTTCAGTAGTAAATTTCGTCTTATGAAAAGCAATGAGGATTTCAGATTTGCATCAGGATTCTAGTTAAGCTGTAGAATTTGTTAATATTTGCTCATAACTAAAATTAGGCTTTTAATTTTGGATAATATAGTAAAGATCATAAACTAATATATAGCTCTCCATTTGCTATATTTTTGATAATAGTGAGAACCAGAGCAATAGTTGTTCATATCTTTGAATTGCTTTCTGAAATCCTTAAGACACAATAAAAATCAACTTTCCATGCAACACAGCACTCAATTCAGCTAATTCCTTTAATATTTGATATTTGGGTGCTATTTAATTCAAAAACAACTTTCCTTACTGGCAAATACCAATGCCCTGTTACTCCTTGAAAATTTTTGAAACATAAATTCTAGGAACCATGAAAAGTAAACTGGAAACAATTAGTTCTATGTCATGATGACTTTTGTCTCTTTTTCCTATGCTGTGTGCTGTTCTATAATTTTTGTGTGCTTTGTAATCACAGTTTCTTTTCTGAAAATTAATCATGGACACTGGAAACCCCTTGTCCTGAGAATCAGAAGTTCCTGGGGATTCATGCTCCTTGCAGCAGCCAATAATCTACTACTGACCCCTCTATATTCACTAAGTGACATTACCTATCTATTCCTTAACAAAAGCTAAACTCAGAGGTAATGTTTTTCTTCCAAGGCTTACCTATAAACTATCATTGAATCTGTTATTTCACCTAAATGGGAAATTCACTGCCTCTTTCCCATTTCCATGCTGCTTGTCTTATTCTTAAAGGTAATTCCTTAGTATATTACAGGTATTGGAATCTTTGGCTCTAAGTCAGCTTCCTTCCTCTTTCTTACTCACATACTTCTATTATATGTCTTTAGCAACAAATATGGCTAGGCATCCAATTCAATTGTTGATCTGGTTATTTGGTAATTATAATAGAATGAGGATTATTACATTTTTGACTTCCACAATTAGAAGAAATAATATTGCTTCCAACCTAGTTGAAGGTCATGTAATTGAATAGGAAGCAACATTGGTTATAATATTGTTTCTACTTAAACTCAAATTACATACACAATGGTTAAACTACATAATTCTAGTAACATATTCAGTGATAATAAAGGGACTAACGAATTATAAGCAATAATGCCTTTTATACAATACTGAGAGGTTTTTTTCTCAGCTGAATTACAAACTTTGAATCATTCATTGCTCTCAGGAGGAAAACTGGAAAGCAATTAATACATAATGAGCTCTCATTTAATGCCATAGTGTGTGTTAAAGTGCTTTATATATTTTTTTTCAATCTTCATACTCTTTAAGGAAAGGAAAACTCTGGGGGTCAGGATGTTTAATCAAAGTGTCCATGGTCAGAAAAATGTACTAAAAGATCAGATTCAAGAGCTGGCTATGGGTTCACATGCCAAAATTCAGAACTCAGGAGGCAGAGGCAGGTGGATCTTTGTGAGTTTGAGGCCAGTATTCTCTACATAGAAATTTATACATCAGCCAAGGTTACAAGGTAAAGCTCTGTCTCAAATAGAAAAAAATTAAAAAAAAAAGGAAGCAAGAAAAGGGAGGAAAAAAGGAAGAGAAGGAGGGTGGGAGGAAGAAAAGCAGGAAGGAAGGAAGGAAGGAAGGAAGGAAGGAAGGAAGGAAGGAAGGAAGGAAGGAAGGAAGGAAGGAAAGAAAAGATTCAAGTCTATATCAACACCAGGCTTTTATGACACATGATAATCTGATGTCAGTAAGAAAGTATAGATGAGAGTCATTGTTGCTGCCTAACACTCAATGTGTGATGGGTGTGATTTATAAGGAATTCTTTTTTTTTTTTTCCCCACTGAAGGACAGCGGGAAGGATCGAACACGAGACGGACGGAGCGCCCTAGCGACAGAGCGCGAGCACTACAGCGATGTGCCACTGCAGGCCGGTAGGAATTCTTTTTTTTTTTTTTTTTTTTTTAATAAAAACAAACATTTAATTGAGGCTGGCTTACAGTTTCACAAGTTCAGTCCATTATGATCATGGTAGGAAGCACGGCGTTGTGAAGGCTGACTTGGTGCTGGAGGAGCCAAGAGTTCTACATCTTTCCTAAGGCAGCCAGGAGGAAACTGCCATACTGGGAGATTGAGTTTAGGAGTCCTCACAGCTCACACCCACAGTGACACATTTCCTCCAACAAGGCCACACCTCCTTTTTTTTTTTCCTTTTTTAATTTTTTTTTTTTTTTTTTTTTTTTTTTTTGCTTATTCACTTTATAACCCGTCTTGCAAGCATAGTAGTAGGTGAACACATTTTCCACATACTGAGATGTATTAATCACCATGTGAATGCCATACTTCTTTTTTTTTTTTTTTTTTTTTGGTTTTTCAAGACAGAGTTTCTCTGTGTAGCCCTGCCTGTCCTGGAACTCACTCAGTAGACCAGGCTGGCCTCGAACTCAGAAATCCACCTGCCTCTGCCTCCCAAGTGCTGGGATTAAAGGCATGCACCACCACTGCCCGGCTGTGAATGCCATACTTCAAAAACCAATGAAGTATTGCTGTTTTATTTTTCTTGTCTTTTGTCTTTGATTTATTTTTTTAATTTTGTATATATTTGATCATATTCCTTTCCGTCCTCCAATTCTTTTCTATAATGACTGAAATATCCAATTACACTCCGTTGAAGACAACTTATATTCGTTCTCCCAGCAGCTATCTTTTTCTTCTGTTTTCATTGTGTAACATCAAACTTTTTCTCTTCCATTAATCTCTTATCTCCCTTCTTATTCCATTGTTTGTTTGTTTGTTTTGTACATTTTGTGGATAAACTGTTGATACTCTTCTAAGATACCTAACTTACTCTTACAGATCAGGTTTGAAGTCTAAGTCAAGTATTCTTTTCTAGTCTAGTATAGTCTAGTCTATCTACTTTTCTTTACCTTGGTGATATGTCATAAGAGTAGAGATAGAACCAGAACTCTATGTCCCCCTTTTTAGGGGTATGAAGTCTCTTTACAAAATTGTCATTTTTTGTTTGTTTGTTTTGCTTCTTTTCTTGTTTAATATTTATTTATTTACATCTCAAATGCTGCTCTCCTCCCAGTAATCCCTACCCACAATGCTTCCACTCATCCCCCTCCCTTCTCCTCTGAGATGGTGGAGGAACCCTGCTTATCCCTTCACCCTGGCACACTAACTCTCTGCTCAATTAGGTGTATTCTCTCCCATTAAAGTTCAGATAAGGCAGCCCCTGGTGGGGAAATGATATCACAGTTAGACTATAGAAATGCTGGTGTTTTAAATGACATGCCAATACTCAGTTCATTCTCCTGCTGTGGCATGTAATATCAATATATTAACTTTTCCAGCTCTCTTTTACAATAATGTCATTTCCCATCCTGTATTGATCATCTAATTGGTCTTAAATGAAGAGAGAAAACAAACACACCACTGCACTGGTATTTGTATTATTGCCCAAAGCATTTGCATTAAGTCAATTAGAAGCTATATTCCCACAGCAGTAGATTTTCAGTCAATAGACTTCCAGAGGAACCTATTAAGAGAATAAGTAATGTGGAAAGATCAAGATAAGACAAGGTAGACAATTCACATAAGCAATAAATCATGAACATGCTCTTGGGAAGCCAAAGCAAGTTTGAATTATTTTGATGGAGGACTCTCTTCAGTACCCTTCACTTGAATACCCATCATGTCATACCTCACTCCCTGACTGATAACTATTTTGTCTGTTTCTACTATCCTTCATCTCCTGCTTTATACCACTTCAAATTGTGAACTCTGAACTAGGAGTTATATTTTATAATATATAGTTATAATATAGTTATATAATATAGTTCCTGATTAGAACTAGGGAAAGTGATAAAGGAAATCCTTTTCTCAAAATCATGCATTTCCCTTGTATGTTATTATTAATGTTATCAAAATGAGGTCAGTGAGATAGCTCAGTGGGTAAATGTACTTGCCACCCAATATTCTACCTGATTTTGGTCCTTGAGCCCCACATTTTGGAAGGAGAAAACTGACTTCTATAACTTGTCCCTCTGACATATCCACACATTTGCTCTTGCTCTCTCTTTCTCTCTTTCCTTCTCTCTCTCTCTCTCTCTCTCTCTCTCTCTCTCACTCACACACACACACACACACAGAGGGAGAGAGAGAGAAAGAGAGAGAGAGAAAGAAAGAGAGAGTTGTGGGGGAGGGAGGGAGAGAAATAAGTAAATAAATGTAATATAAATTTTTGCAAGTTACAAAATTGTGGGAATAAAAATCTCTTCTTTCATTAAAGTGGTTTATTTAAGTTTTGTTTTAAATATAATATTCCTATGTATACAATAAGAATCATGTCTATTTAGCCCTTCACAAAATATTTTTCCCAAGTCAAAATGTCTTTATATCTTTAAATGACATGATTGAGAAGATAAACACTGAAATAATAGCCTGCAGGTAAACAGGAAAAAGTGAAAGATAGGCATGAAGTTGATCAGAATGTGATAAAAATGTTTATGTAATCTAATTGTCTACTACTCATCATTTCTCATTCACAAAACACTGAAAAAATACATTTGTACAGAAAAGCAGGGAACAGACATTTATGTTAACAAATAGTACACTGATAGTCCAGATAGAAAAGCTCTTATGGTATATTTCCTGAAATTATCCAATATCTTAGTGACATAATATTCTTAGAAGTCATGTTCTTGAAGAAAGAGGCAATACCAGAAGATCTAAGATGCTGCTATATGAAGATCCTTTATGCTCCAAATCACACTTTTGGCTCACAATTCCTTAACCATTTGATTGCATGGAGTTTGCACATTCCTCTAGGAATAGGTTGAACAACTCACAATAATAATGGAAAAATATATTCAGCTGTAAATAATAAAAGTTTGTAGATTATGAATGAGGGGTTATAATCTACTTAGGTTGCTAGAGAGACATATCTTATGACACTGTTTTGAAATGGAATATCATGTAGCCCATACTGACATTGAAACTGCTATGTAGCTAGCTTCCTTTAACTTCTGATGTCTTTGCCCCTCTTTGTCTCTCCATTTTGGGATTATAGACATACACCATCATGCCTTATTATTCTAATGATATTTTATTTAAGTTTAAATTTGTAAGATTTACGGGAAGAGTGTACCTGCTAACCCTATTCCTATGTTATCTATTATATATCTTCTATTATTGTTGAACAATTTTAGAAACTAGCAGACTCTATTCAAGTAGTGAAGGTACAAAATGATAAACAATGTTTGGACTAGGTATACTCAATGGGGGACAGAATTGATATCAAACAAAATATGGTGATTCATGGTTTGCTGGTCTCCACGTGAATCTGCATCTAAACTCATCTCAACCTTACTTATTGGACAATCTAAGCTAAATCATTGTCACCTATTTGATCTATTAAAGACAGAAAGGAACCAGCATTTAATAAACCTCTGAGAAGGAATAGAAAAGTACCTATAATCACTACATAATGACTCTGTGTATATTTCCATTAAAAATGTAGGCATATGTAAAATATTTTTATAATGCATCTTCTGTAGATCTCAAATCACTCACTCCAAACCTAGTATCTCTCTCAAGAATTATTTTTTATCTCATTTAAAATTCATAGAACAGATGGGCTGCAATATATGAATGGGAAACTTGGTTTGGAAAAAGGGATTAAGAATGGGGAAAAAAGAGGAGTTAGAAATAAGAATACTTTCAAGTTTCTGAAGGGCCCTTTGTTGCCTGCAAGGTTCAGGAGCCAAGATGTTACTAGATGCAACTGGCATCTTTGATGGGTAGAGTAGGGAGACTGTAACAGAATGATTTCCAAACTTGTGTGTCACCTGATTTGACTTTTAACCTAGCTCTAAGGACAGACAATTATCTTCTTGATGATGATCAAATAAGCTTCAAAATAAGCCCTTTGGGGAAGAAACTGATCAGAAATTCCCTGACTGGATTGTTATGGTCGTTACTCCAGTAAGAGAATGATAAAGGGTGATTTAAGGTTTGGAGAAAGGAAATAAGATACTATCTGAACAGAAAGCTAGGGGAAATTGAAACAAAAATGAAGCCAAGATTAGTCAGAGGTTGAGAACAAATGAAACAAAAAAGTAGATCTATCACTGACTCACAGGAATCAGCAATGATACAGAAGATGGAAAAGTATGTCGTGATATTGATTTCTTTCACAATGTCTTCAGTCTCTTGTGTTTGTATTGTTTTATATTTGTTATTAATTGCCTTCTATGGCCTCCTGATGTAACTATAATTTTCCTAAAATTAACAAACTGACTTTTTTCTGTTTATTAGCACATCATGTAACCAGAAAATCATAGGAAGCAATTTTCCGAGGAGAATCAAGTGTTTGTGTTATATTAAAATACTAATTGGCCACACTGCTCAAACCTGTCACAAGGTGAAAGGGATCACAGCAAAGAAATCATGTTAGCCAATTTAGAGCTTCTCTTTGCCATGCATGCATATCATTAAAGGGCATCCTGGCAATCGTTCATTTGATATCCAAATTGTATTTTCTGTAATGGGTCAGGGATAGGTTTTTGAGCTCAGAAAACAAATACAAAATAAGCCAACAAAATGTGGCATTAGCCTTGAAGGCTCCAGTACAGAGTGTTCTGGTGTACATGAAGTAATACTGATTCTTAGCTCTTCCATGATTCTTGTGATAACATCAAGCATTTTTAGCCCTCCTTTCTATGAAGATAATCACCATATTCTGACCATTATACTGAAAAATAAATTGACTTTTCTTTATATCCTTGTGGTGGTTAATCTGGTTTGTCAATTAGTGAAATTTAGAATCATCTAGAAGATGAGCTTATGGACTTGCTCATGAGGGATTATATACATTACATTAATTGTAGCAAGAAGACTTGCTAGGATGGATGACACTGTTCCATGAGCTGAGTTCCTGAACTAAACGTAAAAGAATAAATCAAGCTTACAATAAGCACTCACTGCTCTCTGCTTCTGACTATGAATACATTGTAATCAAGTGCTTCACACTCCTATGGCAATGACTTCACATTTAAATGGACTATATCCTTTTAAAATGTAAGCTGAAAAGACCCTTCCTCCCTCATATTAATAGCTGTTAGATATTTTAACACAATAATAAGAAAATCTCTCAACTATATGCATGTATTTCTGCATATTTCATAATTCATTGTATTATTTTATCTGAAGCAGAATCACCCTTTTCTGAAAACAAAGGTGTTGACATGCATTAAGTTCTTATTATTAATCAGCTTTTTTTTTAATTACTGCAGTGATGGCGAGTTAGTGAGCCACTTAGCATTGAGCTTCCTACTTTCAGTATAGTAAGTTTTCCATCATTAGGGCCTTCACACAGAACTATATTACAAAGCCATTAAAATCATTTCAAGCCACAATCCTTATATTTCTATACTAAAAAAATCAAATACAAAACTGCATGCACTTTGATTCTACTTCTTTTTTTTTTTTTTTTTTTTTTTTACATTATTAGTGCTGCTGTCTTCCTATTTAATGTATTATACTGTAAAGCACACTTAATGATATAAACTCACTGAATTTTTGGTTGGTATGAAATAATTTTGTCTTCTTGATAGTGTCATTTTCTTTCATATATAATGCCTTGCTATTAGTAATCTTGTGCAACACCTTTTAATTTTATCAAATAAAGTAAGAATTATTTAAAACATACATTTATTTTGCACTTCTTTATTTCCCTAGAATAAAATAGCCCCCCCCCAAAAGACTAATTAGTAAACATTTCAAAAAATCTCTAATGAGTCAGATAACTAGGTTTCTTAAAGGAATATGATATTTTTCAGACCAGAAAATACACAGCTCATGGGCAACACTTACAGTTCAGAATAAGTAAAAAAAAACTTAATCAAGAATAACACTTTTTTCATGACTATGATATCAAAGAGTGGTATTTTATCTGTATCCCACATCAAGGAATTCATTTTGTCCAAACATGATGACAAGTAAGAAAATATATCACATTTTAATGCAATTGAACACATTTTACTTAGAGTCATTTTAAATTAAAGTAATACTAGGATCCATACTGGGAAGAGTAAAAATCTTTCACTTTAGAAATGAAAATGGCTGTCTCCTTAAGACACTCTTTTTAAAGGCTCCAGCTTTTTTCATTTTCTGAAGATCTATGATGCCCAAATAATTCTTTCCTGGTATAATCTTCTTCATAAGTATGATGGATCAGTTTCCTGCATACCAAACCAATTGTTCCCCAAAGTAGTTGCTTGTGACAGCTGTGTCATGGGAATAGCTTAAGTACATGCAGGAAATGGAAAAAAAACAGACCAGAATTCTTTATTCATCTCTACATCCACACCGTTTGTGATGCAATTGTGCAATTCCTCTCAATATAGAGACAGAGCTAATTGCCCTTCCCTGTGCCTCTAGTACGTCTGCCTGTGTCTCACTTAAGTCAATATATTGCAAAAGAAGTCATGACATTCTAGCTCTGTTCCTATGCTCAAGAAAACGCATGTGTTCTTTGTCCTCTGTGCATCAGAACCTTATGAACACTGTGGGAAAATAAGCTCAAGCAAACCTGCTGGATCGCTGGAGACACATGGCATAGCTGACACACAGCCAACTCTCAGACATGTGACTGAAACCATCCTAGATCAGTCATCCTTAGCCAACACACAACTGTCACAGCCAAGCTCCAATGAAAGAATTTGAGCTCAGACAAGCCAGAAGAACTGGTGAGCTTAGAGCTTAATATATTACATTTGTCCAGTAGTTTGTTACATAGCAGCAGTTAACCTTGTAAATGACAGTTGCCTGAAATAGTGTCACTTAAAATAAGCAACAAAGAAAATGACCTGACCTGGTAAATGAGGAGTATACTGGAGGTGATTTTTAAATGTCAAACACCAACAATAAATTTCAAGTTTCTTAAATGTATACCTGATCCTAAAAAAATAGGTATAATTGATGTGGTTATTCGTAAAAGAGGGATTAGCAGAGATACTATAATAGGCAAGGAAATGATTGAAAGTCTAAAACACTGGCAACAGAAAGATCAGTAGAAAATGGAAGCCGCTAAAGCTGTGATTGTCACCTGGTAAATATTGATTAAGGAACATGAAAAGTGAAAGTGCAGAAAGCACAGGCTGAACATAGGTGTTGACCGTGGGCCGTGCTCCCACCCCAGAGATTACTGCTCACTTCTTAGCACTGGAGGCAGGATGAAAATGGCAGAATCTGTAAAGCTGTTAAAGCAATGTCTTAATGTTTTTGCTTCCCAAGCAGTGTGAGTTTTCTATTTAAATTTCTATTCCACAGAAGAGCTGCATCAGCGAGCAGCAAAGGAGGAGGTCTCCGTAAACTTGCTGCTTTGAATTTACTCCCGACCTTTCCATTTTGTCCTTTAAAATTGGAGTTCTCAAGTCTTAAGATTATTCCTCTTCAATATACCTTGGTTAAGTTTTTATCTATACCACAAGATTGAACAGCCTAGGCCATTTTCTTTCCCATTTGCCTCACCTTCCCCTCCGCTCAATTCTGTTAAAGGGAGTCATGAACCAAGAACTGTTTAAAATGCACAGTTCATAAATCTTTTGATGTGGGAACAGTTGAATCTACAAACCACATACCTGCCAACTTCTGCTTCTTTGCCGGTGTTATGTATTTTCATTTGGGAGGATACAAAGCTAAGAAAATATGTTGTGTCCCTTGGAATGGGAAAATGTACCAGCCTTTACAAACTAAAGCTAGCCTAACGTTTATGTTTCATTCTTAGCAAGCCACCATACCTCACTGAGTTAAGATTGTGAACTAGGCACTACCAGATGAGATGTACCAGCCGTGTGGTGATTAAAACCAGAGTCCAAAAGGAGAGTTCATCAGTCTTCAGGGCAGCTAAGAACAAAATCCTAAGATCTGAATAGCAGCTGTGTGTGGCTTCAGATAGTGTGTAGAAAAGTCCCCAGCACTTTGAAAACTCTTAAGCTTCACATTACTGGCTGCTACAATGAGTCACCATGTGAATACTTCCCAAGGGGGACAATATTTACACACCAATGACACCAGATGAGAGGTGGATTGTTTGACACCCTAAATTAGAGTAGTACTTACAAAGGAGCACCAGAAGAGCAGACCCAGGAACTTTCCCCTTTTAAAACTGCAGAAGCCAGGAGAAGGAAGAAATTAGCACTTGGGAGAATTTTTAAGTCATGTATATAATCATTACAGAAAAAAGGAGGGGCAGAAAGGACTAAAAGGAAAGGCTTTTGTTATATCCTTAACAGGTATTCACGTAAAAAGAAGAGAGAATGCTGGAGAATATTGACATCATAGTAATATCTGTTAGATCTTGAAATAGTTTAGATATTTTCTTTATTTTTATGGCAGTCATAATAATATCCATATAATGACAAAAACCCCACAGTGTAAGAATGCATACTGCCTACCATGGAACCAGGTGATTCGAAGGAGATGTTTTTGTTTGTTTGTTTGTTTGTTTTTAATTAATTTTTATTGGATATTTTATTTACATTTCAGATGTTATCCCCTTTCCCCAATTCCCTAGAAACCCCCATCCCAGAGCCCCCCCTCCTGCTTCTATGAGAATGTGCCTCCACCCTCCCACCCACTCCCACCTCCTCACCCTCGAATTTGAAGGAGATGTTTAATAATTAAAAAAATAAGATATCTGGGTGGATATCCAGGCTTATTTTTTGGCCTACTTCTGAATGCCAGGTTTCCATGAGATTTGAAAAGAAGCTTTCATCTGTTAGGACAGTGAGCTTCCTGATGCTAACATATTTTCTATTTCCTTAGTGCAGAGAATGAAATGGACATAAGAAAAGTAAATCAGACATAAGAATATAATTGATTCTCAAAGAATTTATTAAAGTTCTAACAGCTTTAAAAACTAGAGAAATATTGGAATTTTGGCCACAATAAAAGAAAAAGGTTTCCTATCATTAAATCATAAAGTAGATTTTTAATCAGAAATTAAATAAATCAATATAACAAAGCACAAAGAAAGGTTGGTTTAAATTTTTTAAATTATTTTGGTTGAATTCTTACTCTAGTCTCATTTTACATATTCTCTAAATATGTCTATTAAATATGTATATTTCAGCATCTCCACTCTAAAGAGTTTCTCTTATGGTCATATCCCTAGGTTCCAGCAGCACACCTGGATCTTTGCCCACTTGGCTGTATGCTCCACTTAGCACAAACAACAAGGAAAGACACATTAGCTGCAAAGACCTGTCCTTCCCATGTGTTTGCTAAAACAAAAGGCCAGGTGAGGAGCACACAGTTCGGTGAGCAGGAGGTCGTCTGACTTACAAATATGTAGTTTGAAGCATTGGAAGGAACAAGGACCCAGTAGGTGGCTGATCTGCTGCCTCTCTCCTCTGTGTGGGCCCTTAAATCCTTTCCTTTGAGCTCCCTAATATAGCTCTTCTAAGGGATAACTATTTAAATAGAAAGCTCCCACTGTTTGGCAAGTCAGAAAGCATCAGTTCCCTGTTTCTAACAGCTCTACAGCAGCTCTGAAAACAAAGAAGAGATGGGTGAGCAGGAATCCCCAAAATAGTCTATTTGATCTAGCAGAAGTCACTTCCTTTACAGTGCTGCAATTGAGAAGGGAAAAGTCGTTCCTCTGGCCACTCCTTTTCATCATTAATATCCTCAGATCTATCCAAGTAACAGGTTACCTTGTAAAGACTGTGCTTCTTGCTCACATGCGGGTAGGACTTCCCAGTCCTATGAATCATGAGATTTATATTTATGTTCCAACCAAAGTAGTATTCAACACAAGCTCCACAGAGAAGATGAGTAACCTTGCCTCATTCACAGTGGCATAATTAATTGAAATACATGTGAGGAAAGGTACAATGCAGTATTTAAAGGTGAAATATTAACATTGATTGGATTCATTGATGACTATTAAATGTGTAAGGAATTGAAAGAAAATAACAAAATAAACACTGGCATGAGTAATAAATACAATAATATAATATAATTTGTCTTGTACTATAGGTTACAAATGCATGGTTTCAAATAAAAGAGAAATGACAGAGTAATATATAGATTAAAGAGGCATTGAGTTGATGACAGAGAATTTTAAGTTTTATGGTGTTATAAGTACTAAAAAGGTTACAAGAAGATGGGACCAGGTCTATTGGTAAGATAAAAATGTAGGAGGGAAATATGGTGTTACTAGATGCTGGTGAAGGTTATTTAATGAACTTTGTAGGGACAGTTTTGCAAGTGTCTGTTAGTAGGCAAAGGGGCAGAAGAGCAATTGGCACCATTTCAACATGATGCAGTAAACATTTGTCTGAGGAAGTTTTGACTAAAATATAATGAAATTTCAAAAGTAATGATGCTGAGGAAATCAGTCTATTTTTGGGGAGTGCCTTCTCAAAGTAAATTGATAAATGAAATGAATAGAAATCAAACATATTATGTGGTATAAACTGAGTTTCCCATTTGACTCAGGCAAGAATTTTAAAAAGGAAGAGAATCAATTTATCTCTAATCCTACTGTAAATCTTCCCAATTAATTCCCAGCTAAATAAGAGCAATGCTAAGGACAAACAAAAAAAGAAAGAAAGAAAGAAAGAAAGAAAGAAAGAAAGAAAGAAAGAAAGAAAGAAAGAAAGAAAGAAAGAAAGGAAGGAAGGAAAGAAGGAAGAAAGAAAGAAAGGAAAAAAGGAAGAAAGGACAAAACAGCAAGTGACATGATACATTTGAAAGAGTTGACCTTATCATTTGAAGTTTTCCTAAAATGCATACGGTGTTCAAATGATTTTCATTCTTATATAGTTAAAGGGATATGGCTAAAAGCCTGTAACTTTGTGGTAACAGGAGCATCTCAGCAAGAAACAAAAGAAGTACCAAAGGTTCTTAGTTCTAGTTTGCACTAAGGGTTTCTAAAGCATTGCCCCCAAAGGTCTTTCTTTTTCTATTTTCACCATACTGCTTGTTAACAGAAAGTATATGTAAAACCATTCCTCCAATCAGAAAATTATCCACAACAAATAAAATAGATAGACATTGAGGGCTCGTTTGAACACATAACTTTGCAGGTGCTGGTCTGCTGGGTCATTCAGACACCAGAGCTTATTTCCACAGAGCCAGATTTTCAAGTTTTGAGATAAAAGGTATGAAAGGGGAAAAGCTATTTCTTAACCAACAAGTCAACCTTCTGTTTTTCTTCTATTCTCATTTTTTTCCTAGCACAGTGTAATGTAGGCAGATAATAAAGGTTCACTTTAAAAATTAGTAGTGTCCGGAAAAGGTTTATAGCCTTCTCAAAGCCTCTAGCCTGATGCTGTGTCTTACTGCATGAGACACACTGAGTAACATAAATTGATTTACTGATAACAGCTTCCTACCTAGTGCCAGGCCATTATAGAAACAACCTTGTAATAAATTCCCAAGTTTAGGAGCTGGTACAACAAAATCCATAACTTTATCCATACATAAAAATTCTTTCCAAGATCTGTACAAGAATAAGAATGAAAACATCATAAGTTGACAAGGACGAAGGATACATAGAGAGTATAATGGCTCTCTCAGAGAATCTGACCTGACAAGCCCTCAAATAGATATTTTTATGACATGACCCATATAAAGGAAACCCAGAGGATAAGTTTAGCATAAAGGCCAAAACCTAAAAGGAAAATCATAGATGATAGATAGATAGAATAGATAGATAGATAGATAGATAGATAGACTCCATAAGACAGTTAAAATTTCACTTGAAGTCAAAAATGTTTCTGCAATAGAAAAGTATAAAAACTGACAAATGGATAGATTTTTCTGACATTTTTCAATGACTGAAAATATTCATCTTATATCTTGTCTTTGTTAGAGATTTTATTCCTATGATGAGACATGACCAAAAAACAGTTGTGAAGGAAACGGTTTATTTTGGCTTACACCTCCATATCACTGTTCATTATTGAAGAAAGTCAAGACAGGAACTCAAACAGGGCAGGATCCTGGAGGGAGAGGCCATGGAGGGGTGCTGCTTACTGGCTTGCTTCCCATGGCTTGCTCAGTCTGCTTTCTTACAGAAACCAGGACCACCAGTCCAGGATGACACCACTCACAATAGGGTGGATTCCCCACATCAATTGTTAAAGTTCCCACAAAATTGCCTACAGACCCAACTTATGGAGGCAGTTTTGCAATTGAGGCTCCCTCCTCTTTGATGATTCTAACCTGTATCAAGTTGGCATAAAATTAGCCTGCAATTGTCCCATTTGTTCTATAAATAAGTATTTAACTCACAAATCTAAGTATATGAGGCTACTATTACAAAATATATATTGGCTTGGTAGAGAAGCTACGTTTCTGTTTCTTTAAAAATCCCTAATCAGGCTAGAAACTTAAATATGGCAGAAAAATGAGATATCTCGGTGTGTCTTTCAGTTGGATCTTGAATGAAAATGAATTTTACTGCTTAAAATTCTGTGGATAAAGATTGAATTTTGTTGGTGATTTAATTCACAGAAAACAGCTTTGATTAGAACCGATTTGCTTGGTTATACAGTAGCATTTGCCTCATGACTAATGCATATTGAAAGCATATTTCATGGGTTCTTTGGCTCCTTTCATAAACTTTGTGATAGAGATATAACCCAATTTTCCTGACAGAACTGCTTTACTTATTAATAAAAATCATAAATGGATTTATGATCACACAGATAAAATTTTAGTAGGGGATTATATAGTACCATTGTTGTATTCAATTTTGCCTTTTTTTAACTCACTAATAAAATCTTATATTAGAGAAATAAACGTGTTACAAGTACAATCAAACAGGTAAGATCATTTCACAATTTTAACTCAGTACAATTTTATATAATTTTAAAATTATAATACCAACATGCATTTCTTAGGGAATAGTAATTTGGAAGAATACCATATTTGGGAAAAGGCATAAAACTATATCCAAAATATTTTAAGGAGATTATTTCGCCTAGCTCATAAAAATCATACAATCTTTTGATCACTAAATATAAGAATATGCAAAAAAGAATTTATTCAAGGCTTCCTTCCATCTTTATGTTTTTAAATTTTGCTAAGTGTAGTAGTCTCATAGAATTTTTCTTGTTTTTCAAAAGAAAGTAAATGAGGAATGGTAATATGACTGGTCAAAGCAAGGGGTCTGCCTTGAAACCTGAGGACCTGACTTAGATCCCAAACACCCACATAGCAAAGCTGTAGAACTCAATCCTAGATGTTTTTCTCTGTCAACCATGTCCTTCTAGTAACTTTTAACAATATTTAAAATGCTAAACCATATTGAAGCAAGGAGATAATAAAGAGATAGGGGATATTAACTTGCCAAAAACATCTCCCTTACAAATTCTTGTACATAATACCACTGTTTTATCAAAACCCATTAATACCAGTGCTACCTTTTCATTTCACAATTATCTAGGGAGTGCATTTAATTGAGATATGCAAATTCAAAACACATAAAATTAAGAAAGAGTTTTTAATTAATCTTATTTTTAAGGAAATAAACTTAGGACAGAGAACCTTTGCTCTGAAGACTTTCTCTATGCTTAAGAACGTAATGTGAATATGCATTGAACAATGAGCAAACAAGAATTTACCTGACAGGTTTTCTGACTTGGAATCCTTAAAGCTGAGTAGTCATGATGGTATTAGGGTATACTTTCAAAGATTTATTGAAAGGGTGTTCTGTGGAAATAGTAATTTAAGTCCAGGAAGAAATGTAGACTTTGAGGTTATATGACACAAAGACACATGAAAGCCTGACTAAGGACCTTCAGAAATATGGATAAGGGAAAAAAAAAAAAGGTACATTTCTAATGGGGTAACATGAAAGTGCTTAAGAGCAGTGGAAGAAGATTGAAAGCATGCAAAGGATGGCTCCAAAGGATAATTGCAGTTTTCCAAAAACAAAGAAGAAAAAAAACTGGACCAGAAATAACCAAGGAAATTGAGAAACGTGTGTTCTTTCATCCGTTTAGCAAATATTTCTAGGATCTGTATTGTTTTCCTTGGTACTATACTATGGAAGGACTGGAGAACAAGACAGATACTGACTCATATCTCTTGTACTTTGACACTTGCTGAAAAGATAAGTAAAATTATATCAAATAACAATAAGATTATGCACAGAATTTAAAAAATGTCCATTGATAGTAAAGGAATAGTGTGATGAGTTCAGTCTGTATTAGGGGAATACATATCCATGAAAAGGACTTAAAATCCATTTTCTTTCCTTTCATACACATTTACAAGGAATCGTCATATCTTTACCCACTTGTCTCCTCCAGTTCCCCAGATCTATCAACTATTTCCTTCTCAACTTCATATTTTTTTTAAATAACTCAGTAAGTGCAATGAATGTTGTCTATATATCTATTTCAGGAATTATCCAATTGGAACTGGAAACCATCTTGCTTTCCCTCGGAAACAAAAGTGATGGAAAGAATACTTAATTAGATCATTTATTGCAAAGAACACTCAATTTGAAAGTCATGGAAACTATAGAGAGTGTAACTGGAGGTTAAAGGACAAGGAGGGAAATGATATGCAGTGATTTTATGTATGTATATGTATATGTCAGGATAAAATAATATAAAATCAAAGGTAAATAAAGACAATGAATTCTCAATTATTTAATCTAAATATTTTAGTCTCTTTTATTCAAACCAACTTTTCTACTTTTTTTTCCCTTGTGTGTTAAATTGGAAGGCTGTAATAAAACTCTGTAACTCATTTACTAAAACTATTGGTAAGTTACCCTTCCTCAAACACAAAGTAAATCATCATGGGATAAATTATTCTTTGGGTTCACTGACCCATCAAATATCCATTGCAAATGAAATAGAAGGAAGGTTTGAAAGAAATGCTGTGATATCTTTAACAGGCAATAATACCTATAGGCTTGAGTTAGAGAGAGTTCTTTATATTCCATATGTTTCACACTATCCCCCCCCCCCCAGAAGTAAAAACTGTAACACCAAGATCTTCTAGGGAGGCATAAAACAAAAAACAAGGATGGTTATCTTATCATTGGAAAGAAAGCAGAATTCCAAATGAGGCTGTATGGTGGTTACAGTAAAGGAACAAGGGATATTCTCAAGTGAGATGATGGGTGCTTGAGATGGGAAATGCAGTAGACTTCTGGAAAGTTTAATTACTATACTTAAAATTCATTTCTATAAAAGTATATGGACAAACTAAAGTGTTTACAGCATGTTTTGGGACACCGAAGAAAGCATTTTATAAGTTCAGTGTGATGTATCAGGACAGTGTAGAAAAGACTGCCCTTGCTCAAATCTAATATAAGACACTGGATTGAAAATTTATTTATGCTTTTTTTTTATTTCTTTAACATATGCAGATTGGCAAGTGTAAGTGTGCATATATGTATGTGGCCTCCAACTGAGGGCAGAATAGGGTCTGATTCTTTGGATCTTGCATTACAGGCAATTCTAGGCATCACAACCTAACTGAACTCAGGTATTCTGAAAGAGCAAGAAGAAACTCTTACTGAGCCATCTCTCCAACCCAAGCTTGTGCTTTTTTTATCCTCAAGGTCTCTTGAACTCTTTAATTATGCTTATGTCTACTAAGAATGTTTTTGCCAAAGGTATCTGAAAAAACCTCTTGTTTTACTCCAGACTATTTCATAGAATTACACTTACAAGGGAGATAAACAATATCTAAACACAAGACCATACTGTGCAACATACTAAAATGTAACATCAGAGGAAAGAGAGCCAAGCTAGTGATTAAAAGCATTGTCTGCTCTTCCAGAGGACCAATATTCAATTTTCAGCACCTGTGTACTGGCTAACATTTATAACTCCAGTTCCAGGAGATTTAAGGTCCTCTTCTGTCATTCACAGATGCAACACATACATGCTATATGTATATGCATCACAGCAGAAACATTTACACAAAGACTGAAAATAAATAAATATGGGGGTGCAAGGAGAATGACAAGGGACTTAGGCAAGAGAAGCTGTTGACAAGTAGAATGTAAGATAGTTTCAGATTATAACTGCACAAGAACATTTCAAAAATGGCAAAGTTTTAATTTTCCCATTTCACCTGGATATCCATCCTATGTATAGTCACCAAAGGTAGAGGTTGATGTGGATGTCAGGATGTACATGCTGACAGGAGCCTGATATAGCTGTCTCCTTAGAAGTCTGCAAGAGTCTGACATACTCAGAGGCAGATGCTCACAGCTAACCATTAAACTGATCATGGGGTTCCCAATGGAGAAGATAGAGTGAAGGCTGAAGGAGTTGAGAGGATTAGCTACACCATGAGGAAAGCAACAATCCCAACTAACCAGAGCCCCCAGGGTCTAAACCACCAGCCTGGGAGCTCTTAGGGAGGGACCCATGGCTCCAGCTATATATGCAAGGGAGCTATATATAAGGGGGAGAAAGAGATCCTTGGTCCCATGAAGGCTGGACGTCGTGGGGGGGGATACTTGAGGGTGGGGAGGTGAGGTACGGGGGAGGGTGGGTGGGGGTACACCAACGTGGAGGCAGGAGGAGGGGGGAAGGGATAGTGAGTTCCTGGGAGGGAGGGGGGGAAATGGGGTAAGGAGAGAAACATCTGAAATGTAAAAAAATTTCCAATAAAAAATAAAAAAAAAGAAATGTTATCATAAGTTATTTGTGATATATATATATATATATATATATATATATATATGACCAAAAATATTCTTTGACTACATTGTATTGTTGTATTCCACTGAATTTTGAGTAATGTTACTTTAACCAATCAACAAGATAGTATCAACTTAAGTTTTTCTATGGTGATGGCTTGATTCAGAATGATACCCATAGACGTATATATTTTAATTTTTGGTCCCCAGCTGATGGAACTTTGGGAGAAATATTAGAAATGTAGCCTTGTCAGAGGAGGTGTGTCTCTGGAAGGTCAGTTTGGAGGTTTCAAAAGCACACATCCTTACCAGCTAATTCTTTCTGTCTCAAGACTTTGATGAGGCCATTAGTTCTTATCTACTGCCCTAGCACCATGCCTGCTTGCCTGTTGCTATGCTCCATGCTATGATGATCATAGATGCTAACCTTCTGATACCACATTCTTCCTAGAAGATTTTCTTTTATAAACTGCCTTGGTCGTGATGCCTTATCACAGCAATAGAAAAGTAAACTAAGACAGATTTTTTGGAGAAATATGAATGACTTCTTTCATTTTGGGCTAGAAAGGTGATTAAATGCTGTAAACATAGGATTAATGAGACATCATAGTAGGGGCTTGAAATGCAAGGGGTTCTGAGACCAGGCTCAAGTGGGGAACAACATTAGTAACTAGGCTAGAATCTATTCTGTTATTTTTGACAAAGAATCTGGATGCTCTTTGTTCTTGTCATAAGTACCTATATGAGATTTAAATTGGAGAGTTCTGGACTAATTTTCATTAGCAGAGGAGATTTCAAGTAATCTTATTTCTGATTCTGTCATGAGTTATTAGTGATCACTCCTATGTGGTTCTACAATTTAAAAAACAAAAACAATTGGGGGGCAACAAAGAAATACAAAATGTACAGTATGAGAAGAAGAAGAGCACCAGGAAATATTGGAGCCAAGTCTTGTGCTGAAAGAGATGACAGATCTGATAAGAATGAAATAAATGGAGTAGTACCCTCAGGAAAAGAAGCCACCCAACTAAACTTCCAACTTCTGAAATGAAAAAGTCTAAGGAATTTTTAGATTTTAAACAAGAACCCAACAAACGAAAGCTTACCCAAATGTAGTACAAGGATAGGATTCCCAAGCATTAAAGGGGTTACAGAATCTTCCTTCAAAGCTATGGAGACCTACTGAAGTCAGACACATGGCAGAGGAGTCCCTGCATAGAGGACCAGAGTCTGTTGTCTATAGTTGTGATAATGAGGCCTGGATTGTTTTAGAGTCCCTAAAACATTGGATAAGGCAGAGCCATGGGAATCCTGTCAAATAATGCTATAAACAAGGAGGGGAAACAGCCAAAGATAGTTATTTTGCAGTCACAAAAACTAGAAGGCAAGAGAACATACAAAACATTGACATTAGACATAGCACTAGAGATTTGCAGTTTGCCCTGCTGGGTTTTGGTCTTGTTGTGTTCCAGTATTTCCTCACTGTGACACTATATGCTGTCAATATTTAATTTGCCTTCTGATTTTATAAGGTGTTGTAATTAGGAGACTCCTTTGATTTTCAAAAGAGACATTGGACTTTGAAACAGTATTGAGACTATACCATGAGTAATTTTAAAGTTTGACTAAGCACACCTTACATTATAATATGGCTCCATGCCTATGGGGACCAGAGAATAGAATGTGGTGATTTGAGCAAGAATGGTCCCCATGAGCACTCATGTCATGTATTTGAATGTTTGTTTCCCAGTTGGTAGAAATTTTGGGAAGGATTAAAAGTCCTGGCCTTTTTACAGGAAGTGTGTCACTGGGTGGACTTTGATGTTTCAAAATCCACACCATACTCTGTTAGTTCTCTTTTGTCCTTGTCCCTGTGAGTCATGACATAAGCTCTCACCTATGATCCCAGCACCAAATTTGGCTGCCTGCTACCATGCTTCCCATAATGACAATGATGGATTCAACATTCTGAAATCAAGAGCCTCAAATAAATGTTTCATTTATAAGTTGCTTTATTCATGGTATCATATCCTAGCAATAGAAAAGTAAACTACATCATTCAAATAGTATTACAGAAATGAATCTAAATATACAAATGAATATTTTAGGGCAGAAGCAATTCATAAGTGCAAAATATACTCAGGTGTCAATATTTATTTAGCCCAACTATGTTATACAATTTATAATGGTGTAGTCAATCATGTTTTGCTTATGAGGGCTTTAAAATAGATATTTTATATATTATACTATCTACTGGTATATTTTGTTTTATTCTTCTCTTGTTAGTACATCCAGACCACAATTTTCCTCCCCTCTATGTCCCTTCTTTCCTATCTTCCCTATTTCCCCAAATCCATTCCTATATTTTGCCTTAAGGAAAGAAGACTTCCAAAGGGTATCAACCCAACATGGCATTTCTAGTTGCAGTAAGACTAGACATGTTCCCTTATATTAGGCTAAACAAGCCAAACCAACAGGAGTAAAAGAGCACCAAAATAGACACAGGTGGAACTGTAAAGAAGTCCCACAAGAAGACCAAGGTACATAACCATAAAATAAACGTGCAGTGTCTAGGTCAGACACATATAGGCTCCCTGATTAAACAATTCAATCTCTGTATCGTTAACTTTTTTTATCCCTATTATTTGTAGTTGTGGGGTTATGTATTGCATATTACATGTATATTCAAGTGGTTGTATGGGAGCTAATGTAAAGAGTTTGTTTGGCTTTTTTGCTTACCATTAAGAAATTATCTGTCTTTGGACCCATGTACTATACCATGAATATCATGTATTTTACAGGTAATATCCACTTATAAGTGGAACATACCATGCATGTCCTTTTGGTAAACAGAATTACTTCACTTAGGATGATATTCTCAAGATCCATCTATCTGTAAGCAAAATCCATGATATCTTTGTTTTCAATAGCTAAATAGTATCCCTTATGTAGATGTACCACATTTTCTTTATCTGTTCCTGAGCCGAGAAGCACCAGGCTCCTTCGTTTCTAACTATTACGAATAAAGATGCTATGAACTAGATGTGGGATGGTGGAGTGTAATTTTAATTTTTTCAAATCCTATTTTTAATAATGGTTCTTAAACGCTTTAACCTCCCTGTTAGCCCACTACTACCCACTGGAGGTATGGGAAAGAAAGGATACAGGGGAGTGGACTTGTTTAAAAGGTTCTTTGGAACAATTCTTGTACTTGTTATCTGAATCAGCAGTTGAGTTCACAGGTTTAGCAAGCATTGGCACTGTACCCACTCACAAACATTTCATGGTACATCAGCAGTTCAGTTTAGTAGAGTCTGGTTGGCAACAATGATGACATGACCTACCACAGACAACCAGGCCCCAGCCTTGGCTCAAGTCAACAGGGGATCAACAGGGAACAACAGAAGTTCTTGGTGTGTGTCTCTCAGGGAAGATAGATCAGCAAAAAACTAGAGACCATAAGCATTGCACAGCTAGTTGTATCAGCAAGCCAAGCTCTCTCTGTGTACCTCCTTGGAGTCCTGTTTATACCCTCCAAACATCATGTGTTCTCCTGCTGTTTTGCCTCAACATGGGTCTTGCCTTAGTATGTGTATCCAATCAGCCTGAGTTCGTGAAATTGGCAAGAAACTACATTACATTACCAGAAGTGTTTTGATGCTTTTCTCTCTATGGAGTCCTGACAAATGAAGCTCAATTACAGAATAAATTGTGTAAGACAGACCAATAAATTCGTGTTGTTAGCAAAGAATCCTTTATCACATGTCTTTTCATGTGCTTTCCTTAGCAGAATATCCCCTCTCTTGTGTTTGCTTCAGAGAATCGTTCTTTCATGAGTCTGCTTAGCCTTTCACACCTGTGTTCACTTTAACAAAACATTCCTTCACCTATTTGCCCCAGCAAAATACCATCTAACTGACTTTCCAAGGAACCCTTCAGTTTCCACTTCAGTGGAGCATCATTTGGATACATGCCCAAGAATGATATAGCTGGGTCTTGAGGTAGAACTAGTCCCAGTTTTCTGAGAAACTTCCAAATGACTTCCAAAATGGTTGTACAAATTTGCACTCCAATCATCAATGAAGGAGTTTTCCCCTTACTCCACATCCTACCTAGCATGTGCTATCACTTGAGTTTTTGATCTTAGCCATTCTGAACAGTGTAAGATGGAACTCCACAAACCCAAAGTAGCTAAACAAGAAGGAAGACACAAGCAAGGATGCTTGAATCTCACTTAAAAGGGAGAAAAAATATTCATAAGAGGCAGATAAATGGAGCGAACTCAGTTGGAGAGAAGATGGGAGGGGAATGGGAAGATTCAGGATAAAATGTGGGGAGGAATAGGAGGGACAGACAGATAGCCATGAGGATGAATGGAAATCTTCAACTGACAGAGCCAGGGAGGTGGGGGACATCTCCAGGAATAGATGGAGACCTGGGATAAGTGAAGCACCCAAAAATCAATGGGGATGTCCTTAGCTGTGACTCACAGCACTGGAGATATGGAACCTGAAGAGGCCACATCCTGTAGCCAGGCAGAAATCCCAGTGGAGCTAGAGGGACACCAGCTTATCAACAAAACTTTCAACCCTAAATTTATTCTTTCTACAGGAAATGAAGGGACAGGATAGAATTGAGACTGAGAGAATGGTCAACCAATTAGCCAGCCCAAATTGAGATTGAGACCCATCTCATGGGCAAGCACCAATCCCTGATACTATTAATGATACTCTGTTATGCTTGCAGACAGGAATCTAGTATGGCTGCCCTCTGAGATGTTCTACCTAGATGGAGTCACTCACAGCCAAATAGTACTTAGAGCTTGGGGACTCTTACTGAAGAATAAGAGGAAGGATTACACCCTAAGGGGATAAGAAGTCCACAGGAAGACCAACAGAATCAACTTGGAGCTCTCAGAAACTGAACCGCCAACCAAAGAATATACATGGGCTAGACCTATGCCTACCTGCACATATGTAGCAGATGTGCTGCTTGGTCTTCATGAGGGTCGAGAACAACTGGAGCAGGGACTATCCCAAAGGATGTCCCCTGTGTGTTAGAGTCTGTTCTTCTAGCTTAGCTGCCATGTTTTGCCCCCGTGGGAAAGGATGTGCCTAGCCTCACAAAGACTTGATAGTCAGGGTGGGGATACCAAGGGAGCTCCCTGTGGCTCAGAGGAGAAGGGGAGGGAATGGGGAAGGTTTGTGGGAGGGGTGATCAGGAGAGGTGAGTAGGATATAAAGTGAAAACTTAAAAAAAATAATAATAATAAATAAAATAAATATTTTTAAAAAAAAATTACAAGTTTTCTCAACAAAGAAGAATCTTGACTAAAAGTCCCAGGGATCCTAATGTCTCTGCCCCAAAAAGTATTAGTATTACATTTTCACACTGCCATTTCCGAGTTTTTGTATACATTCTAGAAACTTGTACTCAGGTCTTCATGGTTGTACTAAACTACCTCTCCAGGCCATGTATATAAGATTAAACATGTATCTAACATGTATATAATATGAAAGGTAAAAGCCATAAGGAATTCATTTAAGTAACTCACTTTATCTAACAAAATCAAGTAAATAATGCTTTCATCTAAGTGAGTAAAATTAAATATTGAGAAAGTTGTAATTTTTTTAACCTCACTCGTTGGTACACCATGAGACAGTCACATAACTAGAATTCACTTTAAGGAAAGGATGGTACAGCCAACTCCATTGCACTCTTATTTTAAGATTTGTTTTTATTATTTTTAGTTATGTGAGTCTGGTACATATACCTGTGTGCAATGCCTGAGAGGACAGAACAGGGAGCTAGATCTCCTGGAGCTGGATTTATAGGTGGCTGTGAGACACCTTGTGTAGGTGAACTCTAATAGTTGAACTCAGGTTCTATGGAAGAACCGTAGTGCTCTTTACTGCTCAGTCATCTCTCCAGTGCAATCTTTGCATTTTTTCATGGGTCTTTGATTGCACAATAAACAACCTCATCTTTATCATCTACACTCGTAGTTCTAGTCCCTACAGTATTTTACTAGCATTAATATGGAATTTACTCTCCAAATGGTTTCCAAATAGGTATCGTATTTGATGTTAAATATATCATTTCAGAGTATAAAATAAAATATTAAAAAATCTTTTTACAATTATATTCTCAAACAAATTTTGAACTTTAATTTAATAATTAAAATTGGTCTTTATCAAAAATTTGACTTACCATAATTACAATGACTCTTATCACCCAGCTCATTGAAATGTAACATTAAACAAAAATCATGTTGCAGTATTATGCAATGGTGATTAATAGAAACTAATGTATATTTTGATACAGTTGTTTGTGTGTATTATGTCACATATGATACATTGAATAGTAACTTTAGTAAATAATACATTATCAATATTAACTTAGCTCAATTATTCAATTCATTTTCTTCCATCAGTCAAGATAAATATTTTTAAGAAAAAGTACCATATTACTTTATATCAGAACCATTATGTATCAGTAAAGCTTTGAAGATCAGATATAGTAATATATTTCCAAACCATCAACAAATAAGATGTAACTATTCCAAAGAAGTAATACCTTCATTTCCAAAGCATAAAGAAAATTATTGATAAAGTCAGGTTTGCAGAAACTGTACTACTAAAAATGCCTCTGAAAGATGAGCAGGATCATATACCAGAAGAGACAGGTTTGGGAAAGTAGCATCTATTCATGGAGTGCTAGCAGGAGTTCTTCCTATCCCTATAGGATTCAGGGGAAAATGGAGATGTCAAATCCATGGGAGAGTGACATAAACCACTTCTTAATCTGACAATTTTGAGTTGCCTCCCAAGTGAACTGGATGTTAGAATGGGATAATAATCCTGGTGGTACAGCAACGTGTACAGAGAACTGATAATCATGATCTAAGCTGCCTTTTCATTTTGAGAATGATGGTAGAGCACTTTGAAAAACAAAAGGGCATTCTTCTCTAGCGTGCCTTCTTCATGTGCAAATTACTGGAATCCACTGACATGTGAAAATTGAAAGTATTGGTTCATTTGTATGAACATTCAGTTGTATTTTTCAGGTTCAAATTGACATGAAGAACACATTAAAGTACTGTTTAAAACTGAGGGAGTCTATCAAAACAGGCTTATCAACAACTACTATTTACTGAGACCATTCTATGAGTTAGCATATGCTAAACTTTTCAACTAGGAAGTTTAAAATGTAAGTTCGACAACATAGAAAATTAAATAGGTTTCTTTGATCTGTATAAAAGATCTAGGACAAATTGTCAATTTGTTAAACACCTATTCAGACTGGAAGTTGGCAATCAGTCTCCAATAAAGATTGTGAGCAGTCCATCTTATACGACCACTTAAAATCATTTTATAACAAACTTATCTGTCTGAGTGTTAATGTGTCGGATGTACTTCTATAAAAACTGATGATCAGTCAACTCAAATTCCCTGGTAAACTTTTCAAATTCCCAAGTGTGTATGCCTTTTACAAACAGTAAAACAAGGAGTTTGGAGAATTAATATACTTCTGAAATATCAAAAATAATAAAGAATCATAAATAAATAAGACCTCAAATAGATCTACAGACCATCATTATTATTTTACACATTTGAACTATTGTGTAATGCAGCTTGAAGAGGAAGAAAAACCCATCTAGAAGTCCCACTGTACTTCCTTTTTTCTCTGCCTTTATTAAAGATTATGATATGGTTAGATTAATGGGTATGGTTAACCTGCCATACTTTCAATGTTTTAAATGTAGAAATAACTTGTATCTCACAGAAATGGATGTACTCGGAGAAGTGAGCAGATCTTTTTTTTTTTTTTTTTTTTTTTTTTTTTTATAGTCAGCATACTTTATTTAGATTAGTGCCCTGGCTCTTTTTTATTTTTATTTTTTTTGAATCTGTCTACTTGTATACTTTTTTAAATTTATTTAGTTATTTAAATCACATCATAATTTACTTATTTATGAGCAGATCATTTTTTAAAAGTTAAGAAATATATGTATGCATATATATGCATATGTGTATATAGCAACAACTATTTAAAAAAGCAATGAATTTGAAAGAGATCAACGCAGGATATATATGGGAGAGTACAGAGGGAAAATAATATAATTTATCATAATCTCTAAAATAAAAGAATTTTTAAGAAATAATTTGAGATGATTAATCTGAGGATGACTTATATCTATGTGAAAATTTAGCGATTGAGAACCTTTTAAGCTTTAGATCTTTGGCTTAACAGAAATCAGCAGCAAGCTGTTTGTGCTTTTTCATCTAGTGAGCACTTGGAAGCAGTTCATTATTATAAGCAATGTTTAAATTTTTGTTATACTTATTCTATTTATAGACTAATAACTTAATGTGCATGTTGATATCTAAATGTTTATAAACTATTTGAAATATTCATTAAAAATTTATAAAATTAGTGGTTAATTTATTTAAGTTACCTTAGGGTTTTCACATTACTGACCTTTTCCTCAGTAATTTATTGCTATTGTGAGACACAAACCTATATTGCCAGATTGTTATTATTGCTAACATTTTTAAATGTTCATCTGCTTCTCTCTGCACTTTACAGAATTCTGCCAAGAAAGGCTAAATATTAGGTAATAAATATTAGGTAAAGAACTGAATGTAGGTACTGGGAATTTCAGTCATAAAAGAGAATATAAAGCTAACTGTTTTTCTAGTTTATCTTGTTTTATGGTAGTAGATAAATATACAAAAATATATTTGATAGTGAAAGTATAAAATCCACATTTTTACAATGGTTATTCTAACTTTATAGACGTTTCCTGAAATAGTCTTGTTAATATTGATGAGTGATGCAATTTGCTTCTAAGTTCTTAGTAATAAAGTTAAAATAAATATAAAAATCATTTGGATTTTCTAAATTCTGCATTCTATTCAGAAGTACAAACACACTGCCAACTAGTAGTCCTACAATGAAGAAGAATAAGGTATCATTTTAATTCCACTATTTGAAAAGGTCTCAGCATTTAAATTATGTGTTTGATAAAATGTCTACCCAAAACGTTTTATGTGTGTGCAAACTCACTAGAAATAACACATAAAACTATGCAGTTGTTTTACCACCAAATATATCCACTTTGTCAAATTTAAAACTTACATCTTTTATAATGTATTACAAAATGTATTTCGTATTAGTTTAAGGGAAATGCTTTCAGCAAAGTTAACACAAATATCAAAAGTTTACAGTCAACATGACAACCTAACATTAATTTTCAAAATAATCATTTAAGAGAAATATACTCCGAGATTACTTCTAATATTGGTAGAAAAATCTCTGCCTTCTCTATTTATGTGATCAAAAGAAGAAAGAAAGCTAAGAGTGACCAAGGGGAACGTATGAGTGTCATATATGAGTAGCAGCAGCTCAAAGTTTGGAAGCTAAAGAAATTTTCTGAGGACCTAATGCTTCTGTAATGTTCTGTGCCAGCTATATTTAACTTGTGTTGAAAAGCCCATGTTCTCTCAGAGTTAAAATTAAGCTGTCTCCATGGTGAGTTCCAACAAAACTGGCTGGTTAGCTCAGCGAGTTAGAGCATGGCAATGATAAAATCAGATAAGGTCAGAAAACTGTCGTTTCCTTTTGGGAAGCAGGTGACTCTCCAATTCTGGGCTTAAACAGGGGCACTCTGTAGACCTTGATAGGAATATGGAAGGCAAATGGGTGCATTAAGAAAGTTACAGTATTAGGAGAAATAAAATATGCTTTTACATAGCAAAAGCTCTTCAGCAAAGAGCTACATTCAAAAGAAGAAACACATTGTATTCCATTGCTTTTCCAAATGAATCACAACCATCACCTTTGTCTAAATTTCCACAGGTTCTTTAAAAATGCATTTGCACAGGCCCAATGAAAACATCCTGAATCACAAGATTTAAATCCAGGGTATTTTTGTTTTTAATAAGTTTTGAGAAACACTGGTCTAGTCTATATTCTATTTCCAAGCCCTAAATGGATTTCTTGAACATGCATGGCACTTCATTGCTGTTAATCAAATGTAGCATAGAGGACAAACTACAGAAGGCCCACAGTTATAGAAGTCAGTTTCTAATTCCAACTTTTCCACTAATTGCTACTTTGTTTAAGTTTAAAGGCAACTAGGATGTGAGATAAATGGTTTAGAGCTTAAGAGCACTTGTTGCTCTTGCAAAGGACCTACCAGGGTTATGTTTCCAGCATCCACATGGTGACTCACAATCATCTGTATTTCTAGTTCCAGGGGATCTGAGACCCTCTTCTGACTTTCAAGAGTACCAGACACACATATAGTGAACAAACATATATGTAGACAAACATTTATATCCATAAAATATAAAATGAATAAAAATTATATTAATAAAATAAGGCAATATGAATAAACTGCTGTCTACACTGAGCATGGGTTCTCAGTTTAGAGCTGATTCTTCATTTCCATCCATCCAAAATTGTACTGCAACACTTAAATGCCATATAAAAACTACTATTATTGACAGAGAGAAAATCCACACCATTAAGAATAATAAACACAGAATTAGAACAGCCACAGCCTTTCATAGTGGCACATGCCTGGAATCTGAACACTAAGGTGGCTGAAGTGAAAGCATTGAGAATTCAAGAACAGCCTGGGCTGCTGAGCAAGACATAGCAAAAACAAGAAAAATAAAATAGAATAGCTCCATCCTCCAAACAGACATGAGAAATCCCTGGAGCTTATTCTATTGTTAAACAATATTGACATTACAATGAGCAGCCATGGTTCTAAATTCTTAGGTGATATATGGCCTAATTTTTCTCTCATTAGCCTAATTTCTCTCTCATTGGACAGAAGATTTTCCATATTGACCCTAAGGATTTGCTACAAAGACAAGGTGAAGTTGTATGTATTTGGAAGTATATAATATATCCATAAGTTCTAGTCATCCTCTCTGAGTAGTTTTATCAACACCCTGGCTCTGCTCATGCAACTTTCTCTCACTGGAATAGCTCTCTACCATTCATATGCAACAAAATCCCCATAACAATCCCCCAAATCCCCATAGGTAAACCCATTTTCTTAATAGTTACCTTGTCCTACTTCCAAATTAAAGAAGACTCCTTTGCAAAAACCACTCTTATATTGAAGAAGAGACCCCTGACTTACCTTTAGATGCCTTGCTAATAAACCTAATTCCTACCAGGAACCAGTGAGTGGAGTAAAGTTTTGAAGACCCAAGTAAGTATGTACACCCAAAGTTATTGGCCACTGCCTTTCAGAAAAAAATCTAGACTACTAAAATTTAAGATGTTCTGTCCAAAAGGCCCTGAGTCCACTACTAAGGCTCATCTTCCACTACTGATTTTTAAGAAAACTGTGATGTTTTTGTGTATACCTGTACTCTCAAAAGAAGATGAAATCAAATGTTTAGGAAGCAAGAGTGTTAGGAAAGTAAGTAGAACTCGGATATGGGAGGGATGTGTTTGAGTTACATTGCAAAGCAAGAGCAAGCTTGTAATAGGAAAAGGAAAATGGCTGGTTACTGGAAAGATACCATTTTGGTTTTTGCCCTGAAATACCAGAAACATATTTTGCAAATGCTAATGAATTATCAGTTATTTTCTTACAGGCACAGATAATTCACAGATGAATATACATGGTTGTGTTCTAGTTAAGCTTTAGTTAAAGGAAAGATGACAGGGCATATATAGAACATTAGTAACACTTTTTCAATAGCTACATTAAATGTGCTTAATTTTCTTGATTTTAAGTACATTTTTATCCAATATTCCAATTGTTTGATCCTTTTGCACATCTCTCTTTTAAGAAGCGTGCTTGTAACAAGTATGGCTGCGTGCACACTCTGGTGACTGTTCATTAAGCATACAAATGTATACCTGGGAACAGAATAATAACTCTTATATACCCTTTATTTGATTGACAAATAGGACATTAAGTATGCTAATATAGCATTTAGCCCAAAGTCACACTCTGTTTAAAGAGGAATTATGAAGCTCTAATGTACTGACTGGAGATGGCCTGAAAGCATCACTTGTAACTCTACTAATTATAAGCAGGAATTATGAGTTAGGTTTAAAATACACAGTATTAACCAGGTATGGTCAGATATGCTAGCAATTCTTGGATTCAGGAGAAAGAAACAAAAGAAGGCTGATAATTAAAGGCAAATTTCAGCTTTGTCATGAATGAGACAGTCCCTCAAAAATTAAGAGCTTAAAATATATATAGCTCATATGTAGAGGGCTTGCTTAACATATGTAAAGCACTGGGTTTGATCCCTGGTACTGCAAGAATATATTCTTAAACTTATTTTGTAACAGTTTATGATAGGAGTATATGTTTAATGAGTTCATTAAGTGTATATTTAGAAATTTGCATAGAATTAAAATTCCTGACATCAAAAATAAAGCTGTCTATTTGATAGAATTAACTATAGAATATTCCAGGCAAGGCATATTTAATATCTTTTTGTATCTCTAGCATCTAACACAGTATGATCACAAACTACATGTATACAGCAATTGGTAGTTCTAATATCACACTTTTTGGAGAGTTGAGTGAAAAAGAAACCTGATAGAAAATTACCACAGCCCCAAGTCCTTGGTAACTGAAATGTCACTTCCTTTTCAGCTAAAAATATCAACTTCAAAAGAGTATTTTGCCATTTTGATGCACTAAATCATTTTTATCGAGTGATTTATTCAGCAAGACCAACTTCTTCCATTTGCCATGCAAGATGAAAAGCACCAATAACTCAGGGATGTGACCACCACAGTAATAGGCTGCACTAACATGAAGCACTGATGGAACAGCTCATTCACTTTGCATTGGGCATCTTTTGTTATTCTTTGATATTGTTGAGGCAAGATAACTGATAGGTCAGTAGATAGATCAGTAGACAGACAGATAGATGGATAAATGATAGATATAGATTATAAGTAGGATGATGGATAGATTGATAGATGATAGGCAGATAGACAGATAGGTAGATGAAGAAGTAATATGCTCATTAGCCAGCACTTCTTTTGAAGAGTTCACTCTGTCCAAAGTGAGCTCTTCTGGGAGCTTGTTAGTAACACAGAATGTCAGCATCAGCCCATTCCTAGTGGATCAAAATTCCCAAGGGATCCATATGTAATTCAAGCTTGAAAAACACTGATCTGTAGTACTACATACTGTTCCATTTTCTAGCCTCAGCCAAAGTGGATAAGAAATGCAACAAGGGCATAGTACTGTCCATTAGCATCAACATCTTGCTAAAACAGCAGTTAAGGTGAATAGTATTGGTGTTCGTTTATCTAGAACTATAAGTAATATGATAACACTCATTGCTACCAAGGAATTTTACATGTATAATCTCCTCCTTTACTAGAAAGCAGTAACAAAGTCAATTCTTTATAGATTTATTTCCATGCTTTAGTCCTTATTGGCACTGCAATGCATTCACCTTCACTGCTGGTTGTGGCAGCATGCCCAGGTTCACCACTCAAATGCCTAAAGTAATACAGGATCACCAGAAACAAGATGATGGAAACTGGCCAGCCTCCCAGCCTCTCATAACAAAGTTACTTGGATGAGTAAGACACAGGAGGGAATGGGTAACAACGGGATGCTCCAGAAACCTGCTGTACAGAAACTGAGAGAATGAGGTTGGGTAGAGAGAGGGGGAAAATCAGATTTTTTTTTAAACATTGAACATTGTAATCAAGCCAAGTACTGTTGGGAAAAATCCTATCAGTGGGGAATGTACAACAACCAAGAATGTGCTGGCAGAACATAAAACTGACTGGCAGAGCTACAAACAGTTTCCAACTCTGCATATTGAGTTGGCACCTACAACTGTAGGTTGAGCAAAATCCACAACTGAAGATCTGCTCATCCAGTCAATCAACTACCCCTTGAGACCTTGTTATGTTAAGCCCTGCATGATGGGCTTATATTTTTCTAAAATAAATAAATGGCACCTTGGCCCATACGAAACTAGAAATCTAACAGGGACATAGACAAACTAAATAATGATACCAAACAATCATTCTTTCAGGAATGATTTCGGATCATTGGGTTGTGTAGGGTAAAAATAAGGGTGAAGAAAATGCTCAGTCAGAAAAGCAGAGGAAAATTTTAAAGAGCAGATATTTGATTATGAGTTTTCATAATCATTAAAAAATGATTATGAGTTTTCCAGGCCAAAAGTAGTAGGAGCCCATATACAGTGATTTATTTTATGTGTTTTGTGTGTCTGTGGGTATGAATAGGAATGACATGAACTTATTTGGGCCAGAGTGAGAAATGATGCTGAGAAAGAAATCTTGCACAAGTCAGAGAGGAGGGGCAGGAGGTTATTACTAACCTTCTCACAGTGAATTCTGTAAGTACCATAGATTTATGGAATGATTTCAAATGAAGAAACAACTAAATTAGGTATGAAGCTAGAGATTACTAAAGATCACTTTAAGTAGATAACAATTGTTTTCAATGATACAACCCATAGGTCAAAAAAGAACAACAAGGACAACAAAAGTGATCCTTGGGTCTTTTTGTGGCACTTGGAGAGTTAGAAAGCAACAAGAGGGCAAATGGAAGATCTATAATCAAATACGCCTCTCAAAGGGATATTGGATATTCCCGTACTCAAGTAGCTACTTGTGCTACTCACTCAATAGCTTTTCTTGAAGCAATAATAAAGGAAGCCTTGTTCATCATTGCAGCTGGCTAAATCTGTCCAAGTTACAATTTCTCCAAACTCAATCATGACATTTTTCCCTTTTTCTACATTAAGGGCTACATCAATTTGCATTTTATATTAGATTCAAATTTTTAAATTAAAATATGTCATTTATTTAAAATGTCTGCATCTTAATGTCAGCCTGAATTTAGTAGTATCCATTACATGTAACTTTATTTCATTCTTTAAATAACAGGGTGGGGGACAATCATCATTTATAAAGTTGTATCATGCTAAGTATCCTTTTCAAAATGATTTCACATTTTCTCTGCTTTCTTCATTAAAATGCACATCTAAATTATGTCCATTTTTGGTCTTTTTAAATTTTAGTCTTAAAACTTACCAATAAAATGAAAGTAAAATGTGCTTTTTAAAATGGCTCTGTATCTCAAATCATTTAGACCTTAATTGTCCTAGTATTGAATTTTGGAATGATAATTACAAAACAATATACATAATTTTACTCCAGGGACTTCACTTGCAAAAATTATAATTGAGTTGTACATTTGTAGCTACTCAAACCTCATGTTTTGATGATAGCATTGTTGTAGTAAAGTGAGTCATGAACATCAATGATTATTAAATCTCTGAAGATTAAGGTAAGTGCAAAAGACTAATGCAAGGTATTTTTTCCAGGTAGAAAATACAGAAAATGAGAATCAATGATGTCTATTTAGAATACAAAATCATCCAAATATCACATTAAATGAAGTGGGTTTTTGTTGTTGTTTTGTTTTGTTTCTAAAACAACCAGCTGAAACCGTCTATATTTTTAAAAGCTTATCATTACCAGTATCATGGACATGCACAAAGTATTCTCTAAATTTAATATAGTTTTCTCTATACTACAAG